>JAVJIF010026165.1:0-78419 GCA_038442645.1 Agave tequilana | reverse complement strand
TTCTGAAATTCACCTTTTATGGCTATTACAGTAGAATTTTATTAATGCAATATTTATGTTAAATTGATGAGAAATGTACACTTATGTAGTCTAAATTAAATGGTACAAACTTTAAGAAGTGGCATGACCACGTAAAAGATCGTTCTTGAATTCTTGGACCTAGACTATACCTCAAGGGCTGATGGATCCCTACTTTCACTAATAAAAGTTCAGTTAAAGAAAAGATCAATTATGATAAGTGGGAGGGAGAGGTCTACAGGATGTGTCTAATGGTCATAAAGCACACTATTCCTATAACTATTAGGGGTTTTATACCTGATAAAGTCAGTGTGCTAGAGTTTTTCAGCTGAAATAGTTGACCGGTTTATTAAATCGGATAAAGCTGAGGCCCGACACACATATTAGCAAGCTGATAAATATGTGCTACAACGGCAAAGAAAACATAAGGGAGTATATTATGAAAATGTTCAATCTTGTTTTTAAACTAAAGACACTGAAATTGGAACTCTCTGAAGAGATTCAAGTGCAATTCATTCTTGTCTCTTTTCTTATATTGTATAACTCTTTTCAAGAATATTTATAATACTCAAAGGGAAAAGTGGAGTCTCATTGAGCTCATCAGTCACTGTGTCCGGAAAGAAAAGTGGAACGCCCCTATCCTGGCGGATATGGAGACATTACTGCAACGTATATACGCAAGTCAGAAGTACCTTCACGTATATACGCTAAGCATCAGTACAGGCAAGAATCAGAGTACGGAAGCAAGTGGTGCATTATACATTCAACATATGAGTACAATTACAAAGTTATCACCAGAGGTGATCCAATATTACATAAATATTACATCACCGATATGCGCAATTGCGAGATTACAAGGAGATGTACAAGTATGAACAGCAAACAAGCACTCACGAGTTTACAAAAGGAAAACTCGAGAGGCACACAAGGGGCCCGGAAGATAGACTAGAACGGTCCGTTAGAGATCCACGCTACCGCTGCGCCACTCTGATCAGCAACTGGGAGAATCCAACACGCTCCAAGCTCCATGACCTGGACATGAGAATCCAGGGGAGTCAGATGAAAACTCCCCAGGCGAGTGGTGAAGCAAAAAGCCAAGTGGCGAGCAAGGGTAAGCATAAGTAAAGCAATAAACCAAATAAAGCCGAGGACGAGCAAATCTGATTGTATGGTTTCAGATCACAGCTCAATAAAGACTAGTACGTCGAAGGAATAATCCAAAAAAGGAAACCCTCATCTATATACCCTTATCTTATGTCACCATAATCTAAGCACATACAACCCGATTGTACTCAGGGCAGGCAAGAAAATGAACAGGAGGCAGGTGGATACAAGGAATAAAACAGAGTATGAGCAGTAGTTAATGCTATAATACTCATAAAGCCGAAAATCCGATGTAAAATCCAGGACAAGCAAATATGGTAAGGCATATCACAGATTCATAGCCGTTTAAGTCGCAGGCTTCAGTATGCGTTCCCATTCCACATACCTCTACTTACAACTTAAAGAGCCGGTTATTATTATTATTATTACTCGTCTTACCCTGATATCTAGCTATGTGAACTAGCGTCCCAGCACACATAGATCCATATCCGAGTAAAGCAAGGTTGTTATTGGAAACCAGCGGGGGTATCAACGAACTATGTTTACAGTGGGTCCCGTACATACCCGGGACCACGGCCCAGGATTGTTCCGTTGCTTGGTGGACGGAACCTGCCGCAAGGCTAACAGGAGGGTCTTATAGGATGCCCTTATCAAGATGGTACCAGGAAGGAGGAGCCAGCACTCCCTCGGTCGCCTGGAGGCCCACAGGTCAGACCGGAAGTTTTAGTTGCACAACATGCCTAATACCACTGTAAACACGAACACATATTGATAGCCGCAAGTTTCCCCCGACCCAATGCAAGTTGTCCTGTTTTATGGTTTATTAGATGATTATCAGATTCCGGAATGAGCAAGAACAAGTCAGGAATACAGGTATCACAGGAGTACTGGTTCGTACTATAATATATCACATGTGTATCAGGGTACAGTGTACTCAAGATGTCAGGTCATCATTCCCGTTATCGTGATAATCATGAGAGTCAAGTATATCATGCTGGGTGTCAAGTGATAGCATGACAAGAGATTGATATTAGACAGGTAACCAGTCAGGTCAGAGATTGATAATAATCCCGGTGGTGGCAAGTCATGTCATAACAAGGGTCTTGCCAAATAGTAGCATGTCAAGTATTAGGTGATAGCAAATCAGTTGGCAGGTGATATACATGTGTTAAACAGTAGCATGTAAAGGACTGGTATGAAGTAATGGCATGGTGGTAGAATAGTAGCAGAGCACAACCAAGCGAGCTGAGCAAGCTGGAAGTAAAGACAGCAAACAGTATTTAACACTGGAGCGTCTGGCGAGGTTACCGAGACGACTCGACTGAAGTACTGAGCGGTAAATCCGGCAGCAACTCGCCTAGACGAATCTAGTGGTAAAGCGCTGAACGCTGATCATGATAACCAGGCGGAGCTGAACAAGCTGGAGGCACAGGCAGCGAACAGAGTTTAGACACTAATGCGCTCTGCGAGGTTACCGGGATACTCGGATTAAGATACGAGTAGAGAATCGGCAGCAACTCGCCTAAACGAATTAGTGAATAAAGCACTGAGCGCTAAGCATGCTCACCAGGCGGAGCTGAGAAACCTGACGATCCCATCACGCCTCTTTCGAGACAGTGAGGGACGGAGGCTGAAGGGTCCAGAGAAATCTGACGGTCAATCACGTCTCTTTCGAGATAGTGAGTGACCGTAGGCTGAAGGATCGGCCACGCATGGTATGAAGCAGTAGAATACATCACAGGCATGGTATGTGTACAAGAAGTAAACTACCCTAGTACAAGCATTCGTCACAGAGCAATACATGTCCAGATATTGGCACTCGGCCATACACAGATACAGGGACTCAGCCCAATACAAAATACATGGAAACATGGAATAAAATACATGTCGACCCGACGAAGCGGGGAAACCCAAATGGAAGCGAGAGCGAGGACACTCGCCTAAATCACCAGAAAGCCGAAAAGTCTGGAATCCATGGAACTCGCGCACGCGCCACAAAATAATATATAATTATGAGGAGAGAGAAGGAGTTAGAGAGAGAAAACTAGAGAGAGAAAGAGACACATGAGACGGGGCTTCCGAGAGAGAGACGCGGGGTCGCAGACGCAGAGTCAGTCGCAAACGCGGAAGTCGCGTTGCGGGATTAGCAAACGCAGGAATCACAGACGCGGGGTTCGCGTCGCAAGAATAGCAGATGCGGGAATCACAGACGCGGGGATCGCGTCGCGGGAAGTACCAGACGCGGGAATCACAGACGTGGGGATCACGTCGCGAAGGTGCCATAACGCGAGGCTCGGGGCCTGCGTTTAAGTCAGGGCATGAGAACGCGGACGCGAGGATAAACTTCGCGTCACGCCAACAAGGATAGAACACAGACGCGGGCACTTAGCTTCGCGTCGTGCCGATACAATAACGCGAAGGCCGCGTTATGGAATGGCCTAGACGCAGGAGGTAAACTCCGCGTCTAACCAGCACAGATGGAAAAGAGAGGGAGACAGGGAAAAGGTGAGACACAGAGATGGCCCAACTCCAAATCCAAACCAGAAATGGTGGAAGTGAAGATGGTGATGGTAATTAGTAGAGGGGATGATGATGAAGATGGAAGTGTTGTCGTTGTAAGCATCACCGTTACAGATTACCGGAATAATCATAAACGATTACCGGAATAATCATCGGAGATGTGACCGACGAAGAAGAGCTCGGCCCCAATCCAAAAGGAGTGGCCGGCCCTGATAAGAGTCGTTTTCCAAATGGAGAAGACGAACAGGAGAAGAGAACTAGGAAGAGAGAGAGAGACCCAGGAGAGAGTGAGAGGTTCAAGAGAGAGATGAGAAAGAGAAAGTGAGAGAATGATCCAAGGAGGGAAGAGAGAGAAGGGTTCCAGGAGAGAGAAAGAGAGGGAGTGAGAACAGGAGAGAGTGAGAGTGAGAATAGGAAAGAGAGAGAGAGATCCAGATCCAGGAGAGAGGGAAAGATCCAGGAGAGAGAAAGAAGAGAGAGAAGGGGGGATGTTGCCCCCTGGCTCCCGCACACAGCGCCCCCCTCTGGGGGCGCTCGGCCTGGCCGCGGCCAGGCGCGGCGCCGGGCGGCGCCGGCCGCGGCAGAGAAAGAGGGGGCAGCCCCCTCCAGCAAAGAAAAAGAGAGGGGCTGTGCCCCCCTCTCAGGTCACGCACAGGGGGCCAGGTGGGCCCCCTGGCCGCCCACGGCCGCCGGCACAGCGCCGGCGGCGCCAGACTGGGTGGCGCCGTCGGCCACCCCAGGGAGAAGAAGGAGGAGGGGGCCTTGCCCCCTCCACAGCAGCGCACAGGGGGCGCGAGCCCCCCGGCCGCGCCCAGGCCGCCGGCCTCGTGCCGGCGGCGGTCTGCCCACGCCGGGGCGCCGGAGGAGGAGAGGAGGAGGTCCGGCGAAGGGGGGTCGTGGCCGGATCCAAGGGAAGGGAGAGAAAGGAAATGAAAGAAAGAAAAGGAAAAAAAAGAAAAGAAAAAGAAAGAAGGAAAAGAAAAAGAGAAAGGAGGAGGAATTGGCCGGAGTTTGGAGGGTCCCTCGCCGGCGTCGTGGTGGCCGGAGGCGCCGGCGGGGTGGCTGGTCGGTTGGGGTGTTGGTCACCAGGTGAAGAAGAAGAAGAAGAAGGGGAAGAGAAAAAGAATGGAGGGAAGAAAGAAGTGAAAGAAAAGAAAAGGAAAGAAAGAAAAGAAAAAGAGAAAGAAAAAGGGAGATTTGATGGGGATGTGATGGAGAGGTGAGGTCGCCCACGTGGAGGGAATGGGCTGGATCAGTTGGAGGGAAAGAAAAGGAAAGAAAGAAAGAAGGAAAGAAAGAAAAGATAAAATAATAATATTATAATATGGCCGCGAAATATCGACTGTTCCAGAAAAATTCCCAAAAATACCGGAGGTAGAAAACGTCATCCGGAGGAATAATACGAAATCGATTTTCAGAAATAAAATCCCGTTTTCAAATTAAAAATTCGGAAATCAACCGCCGATACGGCCTACACCGGGTCGGCCGGATTTTGATAAATTCCGAAAAATCCCAGAAAATGTATTAAAGAATAAAGTATGATTTTAAGAAATAAAGTGAAAGCGGAATCTAGAAATTCAACTCCGATTGTAAACTAAAAATCCTGAATCAACCAGCGACACTGGCCGATACCGAATCCGGTGGATTTTCAAATTCATAATATTCTCAGAAAAAGTATTTAGATAGAAAATGTGATTTTAAGAAATAATGTCTAAAGGCCCTTCTAGTAATTCCAATCGGTTCGTAAATTAAAAATCTGGGAATCGGTCAGCGGCACTGATCGACACCGGTTTTGAAGATTCCCAACTTAATTGAGGAAAATTCCAGAAAAATCATAGAAAATCTAGAATTTGGAAAATGATGTTCAAAACTGAAATCGGTCAAATCGGATTAGTAGAAAGACCAAATCGAGCAAAGCACTGGGTTCGGGCCCCCGGTTCAGACTAGGGCTGACTCCGAGTCCGCGAATCCCAATCCAAGACAAAACGTTCATATAAATAGTTCGTAATACAAAACAAATTCCGAAGGTAAATCGAAAAATACGATCGAAAAATCTGAATACGTAACTAAGTACGTATTCCGGAAGCGGGGTGTTACAAAAAGAGATTGAAATAAGAAAGACTGAAAGTGCTCATTTAGCATCCAGGGTAAACTTCTAATGAGAAAAGAAAAAAGTGAATTAAAGGGAGGAACATAAACACCCATTACAGTAGATGATCCCTAAGTGACAAAAGTGCAAAAAAAGTAGCCTAAGGTCATTACATGCTTCTTCTGGAAGAAAGTAGGTCACCTCAAACAGGATTGCATAAAGTATCAGAAATGACTAATTAAAAAGGATAAATCTCATAATTATATTTGTTTTGAAATTAATTTAGCTTTATTGCACCGCATACATGGTGAATAAATAATTCACAGAAGCGATTCAATGCGGAACTTTCAAACCTAAAGGAGGCCCAACCCAACTGAGCGATACATATACATGGGTGATGGAAATAAAGTTATAGTTGAAACTGTTGAGTTTGTAGCCTTAGATTAGATTTTGAATTTTTGTTTTAGATTAAGATGAGACTTTATATGTACCATCTTTTTAGGCGGAATCGCATTTCTATTTCATTGTTAGACAGATCGGGTTTTACTGTCACTCTTGTAATGAAATAGTCTATTTTTTTTCAAATGTAAAGTTGGTATTAGAATTTTGATTGATGGCTATATAAATTGAAATTTCATACTTCATATACCGAATCTTTATATGCGAATAGCCTAGGCACTAAGCAAATATTAATTAAAGAAACATTAGAAAGTTTGGTGCTAGACGGAGTTCAGGTGTCTTGAATTTGGTGTATAGAGACATTTGTGGTTCATGCCCTACAGCTTCTTGGAATGGTCACGGATATTTCATCACTTTTATAGAATTACTCTCTTTATAGGTATCTATACTTGTTTACATGGGAAATCTCAATCACTGGGCATGTTTAAAATCTATAATGCTGAAGTTGAAAATCAACTGAATAGAAAAATTAAAATGGTTAGATTTGATCGTGGTGGTGAGTACTATGATCGTACACATATTCTGCATTCTTTTCATTACACTCTTACATTTATCGTGTAATAAATCTGCTTATTTCTTTGTCTTAAATGTCTATTTTGTAGAAGATAATAATGAAGAGAAAGAGGATTAAATGAAATAAATACTAGTTAAAATCAGATTTAACTGGATCTATTTAGTTAGTTGAGGATGATCCCAGATTTAGTTAGAACAAATCAAGGATTGGGGCAAATGTTCAGCTGAAGATCAAAGCAAATCAGAAAGATAACACCAAATGGAAACTGGTAAAATTCGAATTTCTATAAATCCATTTTGATTAACTAAAGATCAACCGAGGATAATATCAAATATAGAGGATAAATGGATAGAGAGAGATCAACGGATGAGATAAAGCAAGCTTGACTCGGATTCTGTCTAAATATATTTTAGTATTTAAATCATAACTTTCTCTACCGAATCTCAATTTAATGATTCAAGATGATACAGAAGAAAGATTTAAAGGGCTACAACTCTTATGTTGATCACTGTTTCAAATTCTATCATCTGATAAGCAATATTCAGCAATCAACACGCCAATAAGCTGCAGATCAGAATTCTGGATAAATCAAGTTTGGATATAAGGGAAGATTGAAATTCAAAAATATCCAACTCTTCCTATCTTCCTAGCTCTCTCTTATCACTATTTTCCTATAAATATCTGTATACATTGAGAGAGAGGACACCAGAAGGTTGAAAAGCCAAAAAAAGAGAGTTTTGAGCGTTGTAATGCGAGATTGGAGAGGTCAAGGGCTTTGTATTTGATGCTTATTGAATAAAATTCAGAATTCTTCTTCACGATCTTGTGGCATTCAGTCTAAGTTTTTTTTTTAATTTTCTCTTTATTTATTTTTTATGCTATTCTTTTCTTGCATATTTAATTCCATGAAGTCATCTCTTTTCTTTTATTAGCTTCTTTTGTTTCAGCATCGCTTGGAGGAGGGAGACAACAAGGCGACGATAAGAATCAAGTTCACTGGTTCATCTTCCTCTTCCCTTCGTACCAATCTCTAATTTCTTTTTTTTTACTTTGGTTATTCAAATCTTCACAAAAAGGTTAGTATTTCTTTCTTCTTTTTCTTTCTTCATTTTTCTTTTACTTTATTCATATTTTTATTTTGCTTTTACTTTCTTCTACAAGATCTTTATTTATTTATTTAAAAAACAAAATTTCAACCTTCATCCAAGAGATTTCTCAACTAGAATAAGATAAAAGGGAGATTTTTAATAACTAAATTTTCAAGAATAAGTCTCTGTGGATTCGATCCTATACTTGCCACTACACACTTTTTTAAAAAGATTCTAGAAAGTTTAGGTTTCATAACTTGTACGTGATTCAACAACGATGGAGTTTTCATGAACTTCGAAACGCGAACAGTTTTTGGCGCCGTTGTCGGGGACTTGTGAAAATTTTTGGTTTTGAAAATCAACATCTAATTTTTTTCTAGTTAATATTAAAAAAATTAAAAAAATTTCAGAAATAAAAAAAATTCAGAAAGTTAAATCTTAAAAAAATTCAAAAAAACTTTTTTTCATATTTTTCTTTCCATCCCTAAGATTTAATTTCAAATTTTCTTTTGCAGGGATATTGCATGAACAAAGGAAGATTTGCACAACAAGAAGCTTGCTTGCTTATGACATATTGCTTTGCTAAAATAAAAATAAATAAAAACTTGCTTGTTTCAGAGTCGCCGGAAAGGTTAGTATTTTCTAACTCTACCCACGAATTTCTTGTCAGTGGGGTTTTGGAGGTGCTTATTGATTGAATTTTGTGCTGCATTAGTGCATACTTGCATAAAAAGATCTTAAGAGTTGTCCCCCCTCACATAAGGTTAGAATCTCATCACCCGTTCCTTGGTTCAAAAATCACAACCGCATAAAAGTTTTTTTCCAAGCTTGAACTAATTAAAATCAATTACAACTCAGCCACTAGGATTTCGAGCTCATTTAAGTGGAACTATTTGGGGAAGACTCCGGTGAACACTTTCAAGCTCGCGAAAGAGGGCTTTCTTATCTAGAAAGGGTGATTTAGCCATTGCGGCAGTGCCTGGACTGGAAGAAGGACCGAGGAACTTCCCTGTCTAAGAAAGGGTGGCTGAATTTAGTAAGTGCCCAGCCTGGGGGGAGAGCCGAATCGCTTGTTTGACGGGTTTGATCGGTAAACCCACAATCCTTCCAATCCAGTTAGGAGCTGTCTAACTAGGGAGAATTCTATTCTCTTAAGATTAGTGGTTGAAAAAAAATGATTACCTTTAAATTAAATCAAGATAAAAAAAAACATTTGATTGCAATTGATTGGTTGAGTCATCTTGTGTGTAATCTTATTTAGGATTTAGAAAATACTTCATCAGGGCAGTACCCTGGTTCATACGAAAGTGGGTTGGGTCGATTAGAATCCATTATTGTTTCTAACCCTACTGCAACAATGGGTGACGCTAATGAAACCAAACAAATGACCTTAAAGGATTACATGTATCCTACAAGGTCCACCCAACCACCCAGTATCACCTTGCCAGCCCTTACGACAAATTTTGAGATTAAATCCGAGACGATACAGATGCTTCCGATCTTTCGGGGATTGGCAAATGAGAACTCATATCAACACGTTAGGGAATTTGAGGATATTCCCATTTTCTCTATAAGAAAGAGCCAAATCTTGGCTTCTTTCTCTCCAACCGGGTTCAATTTCTACTTGGGTAGGATTAGCCGAAGCCTTCTATAGGAAGTTCTATTCTAAGTAGAAAACTGCTACCATTGTAGGCTGTCTAAAAATCATTAAAGACAAGTCATCAGAAGACAGAGTCCAAACTTTAGACGTGGGTAATCTCAGCATTACTGCAGCATCAAGGCGCGAGGGTCGAAACCCGCGTCTCAGCACCACTGCAGTATTAAGACGCGAGAGTTGAAACCTGCGTCTCAGCATCACTGCGGCATCAAGGCGCGAGGGTCAAAAACCGCGTTCACTGTAGCATCAAGACGCGAGGGTCGAAACCCGCATCTCAGCACCATTGCAGCATCAAGGCGCGAGGGTCGAAACCCGCGTCTCAGCACCGCTGCAGTATTAAGACGCGAGAGTTGAAACCTGCGTCTCTGCGTCACTGCAGCACCAAGGCGCGAGGGTCAGAATCCGCGTCTCGGTTATAACTGCCCTCATTATTGAGTCAATTACTGCCCACGTAATGAGGAAGTTAACCCCTCATTATAGAGCATTTTTAGGGGGCACGTTCACCCCTGAAACCTCTATAAATAAGCCCCGTTGCTATGGGGAAGGGGTCGGTTGATCAGATAATTCTTGGAGAAGAATTTCGCTGTGAGCTGTATAAGCCCCGAGACTTCCATCGAAAAAGAGAGTTCAACTCTTCAAGCAACTTGCTGCGTACAAGTTAATCTTTGCCTATAATCTCTTTGAGATTCTGGTCGACAGGAGCTGTGTTACTCCGTCTGCCATCCAAAGAGAAGATTCCCAAGATGTCCTGACGTTCACCCGGTCAACGAAAAACAAGATTCACTTTTCACCGCCACATCAAGAACCTAGCATTAAACAAAGGGGAGATTCAAGTCTAAACATCTTTCCACTCTTGTAGTCGGAGTGTTAATCCGTTGTAATCTTTCATTTGATTCAAGAAAATTTTACAAGGAACCTTCTCCCACCAAACAAGAGATGGCGACTCCGCTAGGGAACACTTTCTCTACTGACGAGCAAGTAGTGGCGCAAGGTGACGTCATCTACATAGAGAAAACGGTCGAATCACTTGTTGTGGAATTTGACCAGGCGAAGTATGAAGAGTTCCTCTCTTCCGGCTCCAAGAGCCCTAAGGCCCAGGCCTACCGCAGAGTCTCTTCGGGAATTTGCTCTCAAGTCCGCTCTGAGATCCTCTCAGACGCGACTGATGAGAATGATGTCGTGGCTAATCGCATCATGCGTAACGCCCACGTCAACGTCTCTCAGGAGACCCGTGTGGTTAACGTTCCTGACGTTCAGCCTGTTCAAACCCTTCCTCAGCACCAAGTTACCGGGGGTTCCCTTCAACCCACACGACGTAACCGGAATGCTGAACGGCGACAGAGGCGGCGTGCGCGTCAACTACAAGTTGGAACAACTGTTTGTCCAACAGAGATAGGACACGAAGTTCAGACTGGCGTCTCTGATGTACCATATCAGATACGTGAAGTCCGCGTTTGGCAACCTAAACGTGAGATTCACCAAGCTTGCATTTCTGAAGCACCGCTGCCCAAACGCCAACGCGAAGTTCGTGCTCTTTGTCAAAGACACGAGACACGCGCCTCTATACGCGGGTGTTTTCTATTGATTTGCAAAGGGGAAAACTTACAATAAAAAGTTGAGGAGCTAAATTATAAGTAATACATAAGATTACAAGTAGATCTCCTCAGAGATTCTGGAGAAGTGTGCCGATAGAAGTCTGGTCAGCGCGCGACCACTTTGTCCCTTTGACGATGCGAGCGATGAGATTCCCTTCTCGCCTGGTTCGGGGAATCAGAGAACAGAAGGTTGGTAGAACCTTCTTGCTACTTGTCAAAACCGCCTTCAATTAGGAATTTCTTCTCGCCTGGTTCCGGAGATCCCTCGAGAAGAAAGTATTAGGGTATCAGCACCCTGAATAGAGAAGCAATTCTCTAAAAGTCTCTGAATTCTTGTGCGCGCGGTGCGTCGTGAAGAAGTCTCTGCTTGTGGAGTCCTTCTCTTTGCCGGGGGTCTCTTGCGCATGTCTGTGGTCTCCCTCCTTGTGCCCCTGGTGGGCTATTTATAAGGAGAGTAAGGGTATAATTGTCCTTGAAAGTATAGAAACAGATTGAATTAAATCTGTTTAAACTTGGAAAGTAACCTTGCTGCGAGGCTAGGATTAGCTTCTGCGAAGCTAGAAATGGCAGGTCGGTTGATCCTCCTGATCCGTTTTAATTCTTTCCATATAATTGAAAGATTTCCCCTGATCCTCTTACTTGTTTTAGAAGAGTCAAGAGATTATGGCAATCAACTGCCAAATTTGATCTCAGATTTGATCTTGATTGGATTTGATCTTGATCCCGATTAGATCTGATCTCATCTGGAGGTTTAATTGGTCAAAGGTTAACCATAACAGACCAACAGCGGCGCTGCCCGCTTTGAACTCACAGCGGGGCTGGAGGCAATATCTGGCGAAGTCAGAAGAAAGCTCTTCGATGGAGCGAGATATCGTCTGTGGCGAAGCTACCGCATACCCTTTCTGCGCAGTTGCGTGTGGCTTCAGGCGGAGCTAACTCTCTCTGTGGAGTTGCGCTTCTGCAGTTCAGGCGAAGCTATAAGTTAGCTTCCTGGCGGAGCTGTGAATGGCTTCAAGGCGAAGTTGGATGATCTTAGCCTCTTAAGCGAGGCTGTCCCTTTGGGCTCATGTGATGCTAAGTGTTAGCATGTTAGACCTGCTGAGGTCTGTTCAGAGACAATCCGGGCTCACTGTCTGCTTGACTGGATCAGTGGAGTCCAAGTTGCTTTCTTGTCCCTCGGAGATGGGTGAAAACTGGTCGTCAGCTTGTCTGTCACTCGTCTTTTATAAATGTCAACAAGTTTAGACATTGTTCAGGCCAGTAAGAATCTTGTATTTTTTTAAGTGTCAACAAGACCCCCTTCAAAGTTTTCGAAAGTCTGCAATGGCTCAGACTTCGAAATACTTTGAATTACTTTGATCGGTGGTATGTGAAGTACGAACGTCGCCATGGTGGTTGAGTTCAGCTTCGCTTTCAATCCTGCTTTGGGATAAGTTCGCCGAAGAATCATGTAGATTCGCGTCTGGGTAGCTTCACGTCTGGGCTTCCCGAAATAAGTTCGCTCTGGAACATCTGTTTCTTTCCCGAGGCCAGCTGCTGTGGGCCGGTTACGAGAAAGATTACTCCTTCTCTCGCATTGATCGAGGGAGATATTCTCCCTTTGTGCATTTCCGAGGGAGGATATTCCTTTTTTAAGGCGCCATAAATGCCTTTATGAGAGAGACTCTTCTTCCTTTGCACGGTTTCAAGGGAAACCATCCCTTTTCTCAAGGCACAATAAATGCCTTAAATGCGCTCGTGCTTCCACGCTTAAGGCGGCAATGCTCAGGCCATGAGGCCTATAAATAGGACACCTGAGGTCCTCTGAAGAGAAGTGATCTGCTCTTCCTCTCTTCTCTTGGTTGAGAGAGATACTCAGATCTCTGAACTAGTGGGGATGCCCACTCTGGTTATTACCCCGGCCAAGGACCGGTAAGTCTCGGTCATCCAGAGGCTTTACCAAGGACTTTAGGGAGTTTATCTCCCTTAATTTAGCTTTAACAGCTGCCTCAGGGATTAATTTCCCTTGTTGATCTGCAAAGAAGGGTTTCATCCCTGTTTCCCAGCTTCCCGGCGAAGCTATCTTTCGAACAAAGAAAGATAATTGCATGCTTGTTAAGTTCGCCACACAGGCAAAACTTGGGACTTAGTCTCTCCAAAGTTGAGCCAGTCTTGCCATATAGGTAGGGTCAAGACTGCGTCCCTCAGGATCAGTTTGACTTAGCCATATAGGCGAGGCTAGGACTTGGTTATGCTGGGCTAGCCCATTATCACTGTGCAAGCGAGGCTATCCTCTGCTTAACTGAAACTGGAATTCGTTGTTAAACTGCGACTGAATTGGATTTAAATTGCTTCGCCCCAAAGAATTTGACTTAGCGCTTTTGTAGCTTTTCCTTTGATTACTGCTAACTTGTTTCAGTTTGCATCGCAGTGAGCTATATTCGCCAATCTTGTGACTGATGAAAGAGACCAGAAAGTTGCCTCTTGCTTTTTCAGTTGAAACTTTAAATCCTAAGCAGGAGGAACAACTGGGGCAGCTGATGTGTATTCCCAGAAGAGGTTGGCAGTCGCTTATCCGAGATGATTCACTTCGAGGCAAGGCTGGTAGCCGCTTATCCGAGATGATCCGCTTCGGGAAAGCGGACGTCACCTGTAAGGTCGCGGATCTTCCCATTGCCAATTTTCATCAAAGAAGATCCAACCTGCTAGTGGCGATCAGATCTTCGCCAGTTTTGATCAAAGAAGGTCCGGCTTCCTGGTGGCACAATCTGCCATTATGCGAAGGATTGCGGCCTTGTCATGATGGCACAGTCTGTTCCGCGAAGGATTATAGCCTTGTGCAGGAGGAAGGCCTTTCGCGTCTAGTTGGTTTGGCTTGAAAGTAGATAGGACCACTTGTATGCCTTTTGAGCAAATGACTCTGTTGTATGAAACACAATCTTGATGTAGTATCAATGTACCTTTCCTTTTAAATCAATGAAAGTTCATTTTCTGCTCATTTGATTTTTGCTTTGCCTCTATTCTGAATTAACTCAGCGGAGCCATGCGAAGCTAAGGACAATCCTTTCTGAATCAGGGACGAGCTTCCAAGGAAGCTAGCATAAATTTTTCCGCGAAGTTCAGACTGTGCCTTTAGCGGAGCTATCGATACGTCGCGCTAAGTCAGCAGTTGACTTGTGGCGGAGTTAGCCCTAAGCGGGGCTGCATCAGCGCTTCTCGGGAAGGCGCTTTAGGTGCCGTTTCAAATTAGTTTGAAACGACAGCATGTACTCTTTTCGAGGCGTCATTTCCGGCGATCATCGGCCTATAAAAGCCCGATCGGGCTGAGAGAGAAAGTCATCACTTCTCTTTGAATTTTCCAGAGCATTTGACTCTTCTTTCTTTCTCTTTCCTCTTCATTCAAGAGTTTAAGAACTTCTACAGTTCTTCAATGGCTCCAAGAGACGAGCGGGGAAAAGAGGTCACAACCTCTGCAACGGAGGGTCCTTCTCCTCCTCCGGTCATCGAACGACCGATCGCCGGTAGGAATTTTTCCTTTAAGAGAGATATTGCCATTTCTCTCTTTAAGCCGATTTCTGTCTGTCTTTAAATGAATTCAGGACGATCAATCATGATCTTTGTGATTTTAGGGAGTTCAATTTCCTGAATTTTCTTTAATTTCTTGATCGGGAATCCAAGAACTGAAGAGTTCTTCTTTAAGCTTCCAAGCGAAGCTATCCTTAGGCGGTTCACATCCTGTTGAATGACAGGATGCGAAACTGTCCTTTGAAATTTGACAGAAAAGGACCGTAATGGCCTTAAAATGATTTTTTTGACCATCAAATATCCTTCTGACGAAGTTAGTCCTCAGGGCTGTATCGCATTCTGTTTAAGCTTCTGAAGCGAAGCTAACACTTGGATATTTCCGTGTATCCGGCTTTTGTTGTAAAGTGCGGAATTAACTGCAATTGCGAGGCTAGACTTCGGGGCGAAGCTATCGTCATGCTAGCTTCGCTCGGAGAGCGAGGCTATGCCTTAAATGGAAATTGTGTTTTTGTTTAGGCCTCTGCTTGACTGATGAACTAATCATAGTTTCTTTTTGTTCCTGCAGTGCACTACACTCCTGGTCCTTTGAACAGTCTATTTGGGATGACCAGGGGATGGACGGTAATGTCAGCCTGCAATTCCAAGGGCAGGCTTCTCTGTTTAGTGAGCGGAGCTCTCTCGTTCGAGACACGCTTATTTATGGTAGGGATCAACGCACCACGAGGGGCATTCTGACTACGGTCCCCTTGAAGATTTTGACCGTCGAACCTATAGGAAGCCCGAATTCATGTTCGGGGATGCCGCGCCAGACCCTGATCGCCAGCTGCTAGCCGGGGAGGGGCAATGGATTTTCCAGTTGGATGGCAAGAAGTTCTACCTTCCGTCTAGCAAGCGGCATTTTTCTTGTCTTTCTTTGAATGCGTGACGCAGGCTCGGAGATGTCATGAGAAGTGAGCGGAGTACCGAATCCGTCCACGTAGGGAAATTGATGCTTCATTCTCCTGGTTATGCAAGAGCAGGGCCTCCTCGTTGCATAATGGGCCTACACCCTGGGAATGTATTGCGAGAGATCCCAGTGGGAGAAAATCCTACAGTGGCGCAGACTTTTGGCAATCAATTCTTTAAAGTTCATGGGAATTACCCAGCCACCGATTTTAGAACTCCAGGCTGGATTCACCCTCCGAAGGCATGGTGGAGAGATTTAACTGTATACATCCTTGCTCATTTCGAGGAGGATCTGGAGAGGTTGAACCTTCATGAGGCCGTCAAGGCGGCAAGGCGACCTGCTACGGCATTCAGATGAGCGTAGCATGCTTCTACGCCGTCTTCGAGTTGTACTGCTCGGCTACAGGGACTTTCTTCACCCCTGTTGGCGAACTGGGTATGGCTCTGCATGAGATGTGGGAAGTCTCTGCTCTGCCCTTGGGATCTTTCCATATGAAGAATACTTCCCGTGTGAGGCAGAATTGGCACTTCTGGAGAAGCAAGAGCCGCCTTGTTTGAGACCTACGGGAGTTGATGTGCCATTTGTACATTTGTTCCAGCATGCAGGGAAGCAGTAAGGGAACTTCATGCAGCTTGAAGAGCTGGGGAGATTATTTGTTCCCAGATATGGGAACACTCCCGAAGCGGCTCATTATGGAGTCACTGACGAAGACATCTTTAGCGGATGCAAAAGCATTCTCAAGGGATCTAATTGTGGAAGAAGATGATGGTCCCTATGAAAAAGGCGATGTTCTTTGGAGTTTCCATCACCAGGCTCGTCGGCCGATGTCCCGGAAGGCACTGCTGGCTGGCTTCTTGACAGTCTGGCTGAAGCGGTGCGTGGTGGTGCCGTCTTCTTCGGGCGACGTCATTCATCCGAATGTCCTGCTGCCTGCTGTTCGTCTAGTCCATGGTCGTTCTCTGGGACTTCTTCCGGCCATGGTGTGCTGTATCCAGAGAGGCCTTCGCGCCTTAACGGAGGCTTTTTGCAGGCCACCAACGACGAAGCGTGGGGAAAGGGGACCATTTCGCCCCGCGACGGACCCAATCCCAGGATAGGTCTGCCGTACACTTATTTAATGGCGTGGTTCGCCCTGCACTATCCCTCTTTGATTGAAGCTGGAGAGGACCCCACTGAAGGTGTTCGAATGGCGCTTCTCCGCCGATTCGAAGGATGTTCCTGGCAAAAGACTTACGTGGCTGAGGCCCGTAAATTGGTGCGTCGTATGAAGTCTATAGTTTTTTCCGCTACTTCCCCCATATTCGTGATGCAGGCTATGATGAGGAGTTCAAAGACGCGGGGGAAGGGCAGTCATCGCTGAGCCGGGGAATTTTTGAGCAGCTGGTCAGCATTCGGCCCTCACACTTATTATACCGAAGCGGGGATACCTGCTACTTGGAGCCTTATGTTCCAAGTCAGTTTGCTCGATAGTTTGGATATGACCAACTGTACTTGGGCAACCCAAATCTCAATCTAGCTTTCATGGGGAGCCTCATTGATGGAGCCCGTGCCTGGCGATTCTTCATTGCACGCTGTACCGAGGTGCGGCTGCGTATGCCGTTGAGGACTCCTAACCTTCTAATGACCCTGAGCTTCTGCCAGTGGTATGCAACTTTCAACTCCACACCCCTCGGATTCACTGTTAACAATTCTGGTGTGAAGTTAATTTCTCAGCGGCTAAAGCGGAAGGTCTCTGAGAAAAGGGAAGGTAGAGGGTTCGCGTCCCGGGCATAGAAGAATTCGTTGCTATCGATGACAGCGAAGCCTCGGATGCGGAAAGTCCTCGCTTCGAAGCGGAGACAGGTGCCGAGTGTAATACCCTGCTCCCCGGTGTACGTATCACCGTATCGGTACGCGATACGATGTACAAAATTGATTTGACCTCCGTGGTAGTCCGATTGAGTTGATTTCAATTTCAAAAATCATTTTCTAATATTTTAGATTTTTCAGGATTTTCTGGAATTTTTCTGGATTATTTGGGAAAATCTCCGTAGTCGGTGTCGACCGATACCGATAAACGGCCTTCCGATTTTATTTCACAAACGGTGTAGAATTTTGAGAATCGGCCTTCACCGTATATCTTAGAATCATCTTATCTACGTCCAGGTATTTTTGGGGATTTTTCAGAATTTATCAAAAATCCGACCAAACCGGTGTCGCCCGTATCGGCGACAGCTTCCGGGATTTTTAATTTGTAAACCAGATCGAGTTTCTCCAAACCGTCTTCATATACGTCTCAGGATAATTTTCTCTATTTTCTGTAATTTTTAGGTACCATTCAGAGCTAGTCGCATTTTAGGCCAATATTATAATATTTAACTATTATTTTTTTTATTCTCTTTTCTTTTCTTTTCCTTTCTCTTCTTTCTTCTCCAGAGAGTTCTCCCCCACCGCCAACCCAACCGACCCTTCTCTCTCTTCCCTTTAAAAAATCTCACTCTCTCTCTCTCCCCCTCTCTCCTACTCTGTGTTCCAGAACAGAGAGAGCCCCCGCGCCCGGCCAAACGCCGCCCGGGCGTTGCCGTCCCCAGCCCGGCGCGCCGCCGGAGGCGCACATCTCCGGTCGGCGGCGCGCCCCCAGCGAGACCAACGGCCACCGCACCAAGCCTGGGGTGCCAGCCACCCTCTGTTTCACTCTCTCCCTCTTTTGCGGATGGGACCCCGGCGGCCATGGCGCCGGACCGGCGCCGGGGTGGCGCCGGCGGCGCAACAGCGCCGGCGGGGGGCGCGCAGCGCAGCGGCAGCGGCCGCGCGCGGCGGCGGCGCGCAAGGAGGAGCGGCGGCAGCAGCCATCGGCTGCTGCTTGCCTCTCAATTGGGTGAAAACCCAATCGTGGGTTTGGGTACGGGTTCAAACCCAAACCCGACCCGTTTAGACCCGGACCCGACCCGTTAAAGGTAAATTTTCAGTTTAGCCCCTGTAATATTATAAATTACGTTTAGGCCCCTGAAAAATTACAATTAGCCTCCTGAATATTTCAGTTTATTACAATACTAACCTTTTCTCTCGGTTTGGGTCTTCGGGCGATATCGGGAGCATCCGGACTCAGATTCGGGCGATTCTGGATCCATTGCGATCGTGGGAACGAGAGCTACAGTCCTATGACCAGTTTGTGAGTGTTTTTCTTTCTAAATTATATTTTATCATGTTTAGTGAAATTGATTGATAGATCTTGATTAGGGATAAAAGACGGTAACTAATAAATATGAACTAGTAATTATTTGACACTCATTGAATAGGAATAACCACTACTATTGTACTAGTGATGTTATAATAACAAACACTGCCATAGACAACTCGGACACAGATATCATAACTGTACCGCCACTGACCCACGGACCACTAGGTCACCATGTTAGTGGATACGATCACTTCATGTGATAGCTCACTGTTAAATAACTATCGTCACATGTATACTGATTCACGATACTTGACGACACTACACTGTCACTAGACATGACTGCTAGACACCATTAGTACATGCATTGATATCCTCCTTACACACGGATACCGTAGTTCACTGGATATGGTATGATACACTGACCACTATTATTACCACTATCACATATAGATATGACACAGATTCTTGCTACACATATAACTTCCACTAGTAAACAGATAGACCAATGCACGGACCCACATTTCATATTATGTCATGTTTACATATTACTGTTACACCTGCATGTCATGTTTACATATTACTGTTACACCTGCATGTCATATTTACATAGCCCTGTTACACGTGCATGTCATTTTGACCTATCACTGTTACACATGCATGTCATACTTCCCTGTGACACATGCTTATATGGTTTCTCTATATTCTTGTCATATGAATCACCATGCTTATTACATGTATTATTGTTCCATGTTCCCGTATTCATGATATATGATAGTTTCCTGTTACTGATATGGATATTCCCGATACTGGACATGATATGGATATTCCCATTACTGGACATGACTGCTGTTGATATGCGATGTGTGGAACTAAGTGCCACGTGGATCCAAGCCACGGGGGCTACCTCTAGAATCCCACATTTGTTCCCGTTTCCCGGTATATTGTTCATGATATCTTGTTCATGTTATATTGTTCCTGATTCTCGTGATATTGTTCTATTGCTATCAACAGAGCTCAAGTCCAGTAATCATGTTACCCGTACCATGTACTGTAATTGTTCTTGTTACATTATATACTTGACATATCACATATCAGATCATAAAGATAACTTGGGTATGGGGGAGACTTGACGGTTGACTAGATCTTATCGGGTGGATGTACTGGATCCATATTGAGGTCCCACTGCAGGGGACCGGGTAGTGCTGGCTACCATCTGTTACTCATGTTACATGTTACAGCTCTAGCGGGCTGGCCCTGGTCTCAGCAGCCAGGGATCTGTTTAAGGCCGTTGTCCGGGTATGCACGGGATACACTCACCCGATAAGAACTCCTCGACCACGGGTTTCCAATTAACATAATAAAACAGTATACACAATAGTGACGTCGGGAACACTTGTTATTTGGTTGCTCTCTCGTTTGGATAATGGTACCCGTAGGCCATGTCCGGATGGGTTCGACTGGGGTGCGGGCTTCAGTATGAACCGCCAGTGGTATGGGACACTGGAAGAGAGTAATTAAAATATCAGGTGATACTGATCGCTACTATTGTATAAATGACATGACTTTGACATGACCTGCCTGCTACATGTTTAGTTGTACTTGTTACTGTTCTGATCATTTATCTGCTATCATGTGACATGTATACATTGCTATTGTTCCTGTTTCCTTTTACACTTTCTTTAGTGCCCTACTACCATGTACATATATACTTTGTTACATTACCTGGTATATGTTACACTGTATGTAGTGGCATACTATGCATATTCTGCATTGCATATATTACAGACATATGCTCATTTGCATGTTCACCTCGATCACGTCACCACTATCATATTCATGTCTATTACGTCACCACTAGACAACAATAGGTATTACATAACTGGACACGACTATAGATATGACCTGATGATAACCGGCTAGGTAGTGATGGTATTAAAAGATGACATGTTTATGTATTTCACCGCTTTCATGTTTATATATCTTATTATATGGTATCACTAGTCCAACCTCACGTACTATATATTATTATCGTGCTTGTATTACTATTGTATATATTACTGCCTCCTTCATTTTACCACTCACTAGGTCGCTTTCTGACGACCCTGGGTTTGCATGCCCAGATTGGAGACCGCGTACCGTAGTATCCGAGAGTGCCTTGGAGTCACATAGGAGATTCCTTATCGAGCCACTTCATAGGTATCTTTGTGTTTTATTTCAGTTGTCATATTTATTCCTGTTTTCATATCTGTTATGATCGCTGACTTCTTTCTGCAGGTATTCTTGTACTGCTTTCATGCTGGACCTCATATCTATATGGAGGTATTGTACTGTACTGAGGCTTAACGTACGCGTGAGCGTGTTCTCACCTCGCGTATGTACGTCGCCATAACGTCCCCGTACCTGCGGGATCGGGCGTTACATAGTGGTATCAGAGCCTAGGTTTCACACCTGGTGTGGGTAACCACCTGGGTCAATCCTCGGGCTCTTACCAACAGTACAATCAGGTTCAGATTAACTGATCTGTATCTGAATTTGGGCATTCCAGCAACGAGTACAAGAATACCATGACCTTGACGATTCAGTCCTTGACTCGCTTATATTCCTTCCTTCCTTCCAGTTGTCAACCAGAACATCCGATTTCCTTCTCGCTTCCCTTGCATCGTCTTGCTTTCCATCCGTTAGGGTTCGTCACTACCATACTTCTCCATCCCGAGTTCCTTCTATGATATCGGAGTGCGCAGCGGAAGTGTCGTGGACCCGTGACATTTAGGCTTTGGGGTTGGAAATCTTGTTCTCACACCTGAATAGAAATTGCGAGGACGCAATTTTCTGTAAGGTGGGGAGAAATGTAATACCCTGCTCCCCGGTGTACGTATCACCGTATCGGTACGCGATACGATGTACAAAATTGATTTGACCTCCGTGGTAGTCCGATTGAGTTGATTTCAATTTCAAAAATCATTTTCTAATATTTTAGATTTTTCAGGATTTTCTGGAATTTTTCTGGATTATTTTGGAAAATCTCCGTAGTCGGTGTCGACCGATACCGATAACGGCCTTCCGATTTTTATTTCACAAACGGTGTAGAATTTTGAGAATCGGCCTTCACCGTATATCTTAGAATCATCTTATCTACGTCCAGGTATTTTTGGGGATTTTTCAGAATTTATCAAAAATCCGACCAAACCGGTGTCGCCCGTATCGGCGACAGCTTCCGGGATTTTTAATTTGTAAACCAGATCGAGTTTCTCCAAACCGTCTTCATATTACGTCTCAGGATAATTTTCTCTATTTTCTGTAATTTTTAGGTACCATTCAGAGCTAGTCGCATTTTAGGCCAATATTATAATATTTAACTATTATTTTTTTATTCTCTTTTTCTTTTCTTTTCCTTTCTCTTCTTTTCTTCTCCAGAGAGTTCTCCCCCACCGCCAACCCAACCGACCCTTCTCTCTCTTCCCTTTTAAAAATCTCACTCTCTCTCTCTCTAATTAAAAATCTCTCCCTCTCTCTGATTCACAACTCTCTCTCTCTCTCAATTACTCTCCCTCTCTCTAACTCTCACTCTCCATAGCTCTCTCTCTCCCCCTCTCTCCTACTCTGTTCCAGAACAGAGAGAGCCCCCGCGCCCGGCCAAACGCCGCCCGGCGTTGCCGTCCCCAGCCCGGCGCGCCGCCGGAGGCGCACATCTCCGGTCGGCGGCCGCGCCCCAGCGAGACCAACGGCCACCGCACCAAGCCTGGGGTGCCAGCCACCCTCTGTTTCACTCTCTCCCTCTTTTGCGGATGGGACCCCGGCGGCCATGGCGCCGGACCGGCGCCGGGGTGGCGCCGGCGGCGCAACAGCGTCGGCGGCGGGCGCGCAGCGGCAGCGGCCGCGCGCGGGCGGCGGCCGCGCAAGGAGGAGCGGCGGCAGCAGCCATCGGCTGCTGCTTGCCTCTCAATGGGTGAAAACCCAATCGTGGGTTTGGGTACGGGTTCAAACCCAAACCCGACCCGTTTAGACCCGGACCCGACCCGTTAAAGGTAAATTTTCAGTTTAGCCCCTGTAATATTATAAATTACGTTTAGGCCCCTGAAAAATTACAATTAGCCTCCTGAATATTTCAGTTTATTACATAACTAACCTTTTCTCTCGGTTTTGGGTCTTCGGGCGATATCGGGAGCATCCGGACTCAGATTCGGGCGATTCTGGATCCATTGCGATCGTGGGAACGAGAGCTACAGTCCTATGACCAGTTTGTGAGTGTTTTCTTTTCTAAATTATATTTTATCATGTTTAGTGAAATTGATTGATAGATCTTGATTAGGGATAAAAGACGGTAACTAATAAATATGAACTAGTAATTATTTGACACTCATTGAATAGGAATAACCACTACTATTGTACTAGTGATGTTATAATAACAAACACTGCCATAGACAACTCGGACACAGATATCATAACTGTACCGCCACTGACCCACGGACCACTAGGTCACCATGTTAGTGGATACGATCACTTCATGTGATAGCTCACTGTTAAATAACTATCGTCACATGTATACTGATTCACGATACTTGACGACACTACACTGTCACTAGACATGACTGCTAGACACCATTAGTACATGCATTGATATCCTCCTTACACGGATACCGTAGTTCACTGGATATGGTATGATACACTGACCACTATTATTACCACTATCACATATAGATATGACACAGATTCTTGCTACACATATAACTTCCACTAGTAAACAGATAGACCAATGCACGGACTACCACATTTCATATTATGTCATGTTTACATATTACTGTTACACCTGCATGTCATGTTTACATATTACTGTTACACCTGCATGTCATATTTACATAGCCCTGTTACACGTGCATGTCATTTTGACCTATCACTGTACACATGCATGTCATACTTCCCTGTGACACATGCTTATATGGTTTCTCTATATTCTTGTCATATGAATCACCATGCTTATTACATGTATTATTGTTCCATGTTCCCGTATTCATGATATATGATAGTTTCCTGTTACTGATATGGATATTCCCGATACTGGACATGATATGGATATTCCCATTACTGGACATGACTGCTGTTGATATGCGATGTGTGGAACTAAGTGCCACGTGGATCCAAGCCACGGGGGCTACCTCTAGAATCCCACATTTGTTCCCGTTTCCGGTATATTGTTCATGATATCTTGTTCATGTTATATTGTTCCTGATTCTCGTGATATTGTTCTATTGCTATCAACAGAGCTCAAGTCCAGTAATCATGTTACCCGTACCATGTACTGTAATTGTTCTTGTTACATTATATACTTGACATATCACATATCAGATCATAAAGATAACTTGGGTATGGGGGAGACTTGACGGTTGACTAGATCTTATCGGGTGGATGTACTGGATCCATATTGAGGTCCCACTGCAGGGGACGGGTAGTGCTGGCTACCATCTGTTACTCATGTTACATGTTACAGCTCTAGCGGGCTGGCCCTGGTCTCAGCAGCCAGGGATCTGTTTAAGGCCGTGTCCCGGGTATGCACGGGATACACTCACCCGATAAGAACTCCTCGACCACGGGTTTCCAATTAACATAATAAAACAGTATACACAATAGTGACGTCGGGAACACTTGTTATTTGGTTGCTCTCTCGTTTGGATAATGGTACCCGTAGGCCATGTCCGGATGGGTTCGACTGGGGTGCGGGCTTCAGTATGAACCGCCAGTGGTATGGGACACTGGAAGAGAGTAATTAAAATATCAGGTGATACTGATCGCTACTATTGTATAAATGACATGACTTTGACATGACCTGCCTGCTACATGTTTAGTTGTACTTGTTACTGTTCCTGATCATTTATCTGCTATCATGTGACATGTATACATTGCTATTGTTCCTGTTTCCTTTTACACTTTCTTTAGTGCCCTACTACCCATGTACATATATACTTTGTTACATTACCTGGTATATGTTACACTGTATGTAGTGGCATACTATGCATATTCTGCATTGCATATATTACAGACATATGCTCATTTGCATGTTCACCTCGATCACGTCACCACTATCATATTCATGTCTATTACGTCACCACTAGACAACAATAGGTATTACATAACTGGACACGACTATAGATATGACCTGATGATAACCGGCTAGGTAGTGATGGTATTAAAAGATGACATGTTTATGTATTTTCACCGCTTTCATGTTTATATATCCTTATTATATGGTATCACTAGTCCAACCTCACGTACTATATATTATTATCGTGCTTGTATTACTATTGTATATATTACTGCCTCCTTCATTTTACCACTCACTAGGTCGCTTTCTGACGACCATGGGTTTGCATGCCCAGATTGGAGACCGCGTACCGTAGTATCCGAGAGTGCCTTGGAGTCACATAGGAGATTCCTTATCGAGCCACTTCATAGGTATCTTTGTGTTTTATTTCAGTTGTCATATTTATTCCTGTTTTCATATCTGTTATGATCGCTGACTTCTTTCTGCAGGTATTCTTGTACTGCTTTCATGCTGGACCTCATATCTATATGGAGGTATTGTACTGTACTGAGGCTTAACGTACGCGTGAGCGTGTTCTCACCTCGCGTATGTACGTCGCCATAACGTCCCCGTACCTGCGGGATCGGGGCGTTACACCGAGACTCCTGCAGCTGGTTCTGGTGTGATGGGGACGGCCCCCATAGAACGTGCTGATGTAGAAGAAGTGGAGGAAGAGGATCGTGACGTCCACTTCAAAAGAAAGCGGGAGGGTGGATCTCGTAGGAAGCAGTTGGTGAAGAAGCCCCGGCGTCACGCTCCTACGGTTGTTGCAGAGGGCGAACCTTCTGCGGCACTTCCTCCTCCTGCCCCATTAGTAGTTGAATCGTCGGTTCCTGAACCGACTACTGGCGAAGTTACTCCGGATTCGGGTAAAATCAGCTTCGTTCTTGTAATATACTTTTTATGTGTTCGGGACCATTTATTATTTGCTTTGTGATTTAGGTACGAGGCGGTGAGAAGCCCGAGAGCTGAAGCTGTTGGAGAACAAGGGGAGCATTATGATCACTTGTTTACTTATAAGGAGGGCGATGAGGCTGGCTATTCCGCCGTCTCAGAAGGATCCGGAGATGACGCGTCTGATGTTGGTCCTTCGGGCGCCGGGACTTCGAAAGGAAGTTCCGAAGCTTCTAGCTCATTTGGGTGGACCACAGAGGGTTCGGCAAGCGAAGGCGGGCTGGCCATTCGTGTTGACTCAGCCAAAGATTTTCCGATGGAGCCCGTAGAGACTGATGTAGCCACCAAGACAATTGAGGCGACATTATCTTTTGGTATGATTTTGACCCTTTTGACTCTTGCTATTTGTTGTGTCCTGCCTAAACACAGTCTTGTTGCAGGTGTTCCGCCTCTGGGTGCGTCAACTTTAAGAGAGCTCACCTGTCTTCCTGAGGGATCCAGGGGTGACATGAGCACTTCGACCGCGGCGGATGCTACTAAGTTGGATGCTTTGTATGGTGACCTGCCCCCTTATCGGCCTGAGCCAGCCAGAGGAACAGAGGTTGAAGGGACGGTAGTCACGGAGGCAACTTCACTCCCAATTATATCAACGAGTGAGGAGCCATCAGTTTTGCCAGGTGCGGAGCTGAGGGTGATTATAAGTCCTACTTCCCCAACGCTGGTGGTTGAGCCTGCCGTCCAGGAAATGGTCACTAGTCCTGCCTCGGTTGTGGCTAGTGTACTGGTTTCAATGAGGACTCCGCAAGATCACCGATGACCTGCCATGCTGCTGCAGCCAGTGTTCCCGCTGTTCCTTCCACGGTAATGTCAACAAGGCCGGTGGAATCTTCTGAGGCTGCCCGCCTGCCAGGAGTGGGTGAGGCTGAAAATGAATTTGTAGCTGAAATAGTCGACAGCTTTTATAAGGGCTTGAAGTGATCTATCGATCTGGTCTTGAAAGGCTCGACTATGTCATTTTCTACTTTAAAGGTGGTCCTCTCCGTAGTATTGAGAGTATCTGGGACTTTGGAGGGGATAACCAGGCCGCTGCATTAGAACTTCTGGTAGACCAATTTGAGAGTGATGTAAAAGAATGGCGCCGTCTCAGCGGTTCGGACCTGGAGTCTTCGGTTGATGAGCAGCTCGTGCACCTTATCGCTCAAATGCATGAAGCCCATCTTGCCGCTCAGGAAGCCGCTAAGGCCATTTCTTCGGACTTGAAATCCTTGGAGACAAGGCAAGTAGAGCTTGGGGACGCCATAGATGTTTCTAACAGTGCTCTTCTTGACGCTGAAGAACAAAATCGAGAAGGCCAAGGAGATGATCAGGAAGGGAAATCTTCTCTTATCCAAGGCTGAACCAGTGCGTCTTGAAGAAACTGTGTGGCTTGAGCAGCTTAAAGCTCAGAGTGACGTACTCTCGCGGCAAGGGTTAGCTAGAGGGCAACCTTGGCCGAGGCCGAGGCTCGCTTGGCCCAGACGGCGAATTTTAACGAGGCTGAGTTGAGGTCACAGGCGCTTGTCAGGGCTGCTAATGACAAGAAGACAAGGCTGGCCTTCCTTGAAGAACGGATCAGATCTTATGACATACGCTCATAGCTTGTAATATATGTACCTCCATGTATCTCTTCCTTTTTGGAATCAATAAAAGTAATTTTGTTTTGACTCCCTGTCGAATCTCCAACTTGTTTTATCTACTGAATTGTCGTTTCCAAGTTGTATTGCAGCCACTTGAGAACATAGTCCTTGCTGGATTGAATAATGAGACTTGGCTATCTGCCGGTTCAGAGGTCGCACTGACATGACGGTTGAGAAGCCACCAAGCTCAAGATTAGCCTTTATGGGGCTAAAAGGGTAACACTTGTCTTTTGTAAATGTCAACAAGTATGGGTGAGACCTGTCTTTTGTAAATGTCAACAGGCTCGAAATTGAGACTTGGCTATCTGCCAGTTCAGAGGTCGCAATGACATAACTGGTTGAGACGCCACCAAGCTCAAGGTTAACCTTTATGGGGCTAAAAGGGTAATACTTGTCTTTTGTAAATGTCAACAAGTATGGGTGAGACCTGTCTTCTGTAAATGTCAACAGGCTCAGGGTTGAGACTTGTCTTTTGTAAATGTCAATAAGCTCAAGGTTGAGACTTGGCTATCTGCCAGTTCAGAGGTCGCAATGACATAACTGGTTGAGACGCCACCAAGCTCAAAGTTGATGATACTTGTCTTTTGTAAATGTCAATAAGTATCGAGACCTGTCTTTTGTAAATGTCAACAGGCTCGAAATTGAGACTTGGCTATCTGCCAGTTCAGAGATCGCAATGACATAACTGGTTGAGACGCTACCAAGCTCAAGGTTAGCCTTTATGGGGCTAAAAGGGTGATACTTGTCTTTTGTAAATATCAACAAGTATGGGTGAGACCTGTCTTTTGTAAATGTCAACAGGCTCAAGGTTGAGACTTGTCTTTTGTAAGTGTCAACAAGCTCAAAATTGAGACTTGGCTATCTGCCAGTTCAGAGGTCGCAATGACATAACTGGTTGAGACGCCACCAAGCTCAAGGTTGGTGATAATTGTCTTTTGTAAATGTCAACAAGTATCGAGACCTGTCTTTTGTAAATGTCAACAGGCTCAAAATTGAGACTTGGCTGTCTGATGTTCAGAGGTCGCAATGACATAACGATTGAGACGCCACCAAGCTCAAAGTTGGTGATGGAATTTGGGAAAAGGTCTCGTTTTCACAGGGAGAAATAAGAAAATCACTGTCATAGGTTTAGTGTTAACGTAATAGTGAAATGGAGAGATTTGTATATGTGGCCTTACCATTCTATGGGTGAGAATGGTAAGTGATTTTGGAGAGGGAATCAAATGGGAACAGGTCCCTTAGGATTTTTAGCAAATTATCAGCTGTCAACGGGTTTGATATGCTTTTACCAACTACCGTTTGAGTCGGGCTAGCCATGCTATTCCCCTCAGCATGATGAGTTGTCGAGGAATCATGTTGGGCTTAAAGGCCAACATTTTCCTCTATCCTTAATCGTTAAGGATATTGGATCATCTGGTTAGCGCATGCGTAAGCTTGATTCTCCTTGGGAGAACCAGTGTATGACCAGGTTCCCACTGGTTTATGGTTGTATGATCTCGCTTGGAGGAAGAGAAAGGCTCTCTTTGCATGTACCTTGGATATGAAGGTCTTGATCAGAGGTAAGGATCCTTAATCAAGGATAATACTTCTTTAAGAACTTTCCATTCATCGGCATCATGAGTAAGTTGCCGCCTGAAGTCATAAGACGGTATGCTCCGTTTGAATAGACTGTTTCTATTACAAACGGTCCTTCCCATTTAGGCTGAAATTTGCCTTTGGTCTTGTGTGTCATAATCATCGGTCGTCTGACGGCTAAAACCAAATCTCCTTTCTGGAATACTCTTTGTTTGACCTTCTTATTGAAGGCTTTTGAGATTCGATCTTGATACAACTCGATGTGTTGCTGAGCTTGTAGTCGCTTCTCATTTAGGGCTTCGAGCTCTTGAAGACGCAACTGATCATTGTCTTCTGATGTGATTTTAGTTGTTAAAGCGACTCGCAACGACGGCATTTGGATTTCTAACGGGATGACTTCCTCGCACCCGTACACCAGAGAAAAAGGCGTATTGCCTGTCGGGGTCGAATCGTGGTTCGGTAGGCCCAAAGACATTCACCAAGCTTTTCGTCCCAATCTCGCTTATTCGAGGAGACGAACTTCTTGAGTAACTTGATGATTGTTTTGTTGAATGCTTCAGCCAAGCCATTAGCGGCGGGATTATAGGTAGTTGAAGCCACATTCTGAATTCGGTATTTATCGCAGAACCGATAGAATACCTGACTTATGAATTGGGGACCGTTATCATGGATGATCCGCCTAGGGACACCAAATCGATAGATGACATGGTGTTTGATGAAATTAACCACATTAGAGGTTTTGACTTCAACCAGTGGTATAGCTTCTGCCCATTTTGAAAAGTAATCGGTTATTGCCAGGATAAACCGGTGACCTCTTGTCGAGGAGGGAATAATTGGCCCTACGACATCGATTCCCCATGCTTCAAATGGCCATGAAGCAACAGTTGGGTGGAGCAACTCTGAGGGCTGGTGTATGAAGTCTGCATGAATCTGGCACGCTTTACACCTCCGTGCATATTGGATGGCATCGGCTATCATGGTTGGCCAATAGTATCCAAGCCTATGCAATCTGTCTTTAAGTTTTGGACCTGGCTGATGAGCTCCGCATATGCCGTCGTGTGCTTCTTTAAGCACTTCCTGTGCCTCTGAATTAGAAAGACAATGGAGGAGGACACCGTCATATGAACGACTGTAAAGTGTCTTCAGAGTTGGGTCGTAGTAGAAACGGAGAGACCTTCGTCTGATAGATGCCACTTCTTTAGGATCGTCTGGCAGCAGACCATGTAAAGCATAGTCGATGAGGGAAAATCGCCAATCTCTCGGGTCAAGATCCGTGGAGACATTGTAGGCTTCTCGGGTTTTAACATGTGCTTAGAGCATATAAGGTGTCGAGTTGCCACTGTGAGGTGATATTCGGTGTCGGCCGGCAGGGCTAATGTTGTTGCTAATGCAGCAAAAGCGTCCGCCTTGGTGTTTTGAGATCGAGACACGTGCCCGATGTAGAAGCCTTCAAACAGATTAGCCAATTCGATGACCGCATGGTAATAAGGCACCAAGTCTTCTTGGCGGACCTCATATTCGCTCTTAACCTGATTGATAATCAGTTTTGAATCGTCGTAGGCTTCAAGGTAGCGTACCCCCATTCCGTGGGCGAGCTGAAGACCAATGAGCAGAGCATTATATTCTGCTACATTGTTGGAGCATGATTCCGTCAGAGAGAATGCTCTAGGAAGGACGTGATTCTGTGGAGAGATAAATACAACCCCCACACCGGCTATGATCCTGCCCTTAGGACCTATTCGTGATGCTCCATCGAAGAATATCTGCCACACTTCATCTCTGAAGTTACATTGGACTCGAAGACTTCATCTGGAATATCTTCGTGAAGTTTTGAGTTTTCTGGGACTGGATGAGCAGCCAAGAACTCTGCAAGGGCCTGGCCTTTAACCGCCTTTTGAGGGATAAAGATCATGTCGTATTGAGACAAAAGTAGCGCCCATTTAGCTAATCTTGAATTCAATGATCCTGGCTTCGTCATGAGAAGATGCAAAAGATTCACTCTGGAGATGACATGTATGGTTTGGCCGACCAAATAATGTCGTGTCTTCTGAACGGCAAAGACAAGAGCTAAACACTCTTTCTCGATAGGATTGTAGCGAGATTCTGCTCCTATCAGAGTCCTGCTTAGATAATAAATGGCCTGCTGTAACCGTTGTCGTCTTTTGAGCAAGGAGGGCGCCAAGAGAATGGTCCATAGCTTTCATATAAAGCAAGAATGGTTTCTCTGATGTGGGGGCCACTAAGACTGGAGGTTTTGTAAGATATGTCTTGATATCCTCATAAGCTTTCTGACAAGCTTGATCCATACGAAGGAAGCACCCTTTTTCATGAGTCGGGTGAACGGTTGACAGCGGCCTGAGAGATTTGTGATGAATCTTCTAATATAAGCCAGTCTACCTTGCAAGCCCTAAGCTCTTTGAGATTCCTTGGTGGATGCATGCTCTGAATGGCTTTGACTTTGTCTGGATCAAGATGAATCCCTTTTGATGTAACAATAAACCCAAGGAACTTGCCACTTGACACTCCCAAGAAGGATTTCGTCGGATTCATTTTCAGTTGATGAGCCCGCATTATGTCGAACATCATTCTCAAATCACGAAGATGGTCATCTTTACTGCGGCTTTTGACAGCCATGTCGTCGACATAGCATTCTACTATCTTTCGGAGATGATCGCGGAAGATTGTACTCATTGCCTGCTGATAGGTTGCTCTGGCGTTCTTTAGCCCGAAGGGTATCACGGTGTAGCAGTATACCCCAAGGGTGTTCGGAATGAAGTATGCTTTTCGTCATCGGGGTACATCTTAATCTGATTGTACCCTGAAAAGTCGTCCATAAAAGACATTCTTTCGAATCCACAAGTATTGTCAATCATGACATCGGATGGGCAGTGGGAATTCGACTTTAGGACAAGCCGTATTGAGATCACGGTAGTCGATGCAGATATCGTATTTTTCATTCTTCTTCAGGACTGGAACGATATTAGCAACCAAATCTGGATGTTGTTCCTCCCGAATGAAGCCACATGCAATGAGCTTATGGACTTCAGCTTCAATAGCTTCCATAATGTTTGGGCGAAACCGACATTGTTGCTGCTTGACTGGCTTGGCGTCGGGCTTAATATTCAGACGGTGCATGGCTACTTGCGGATCGAGTCCGGACATGTCTTCGTAGTTCCATGCGAAGACGTCTATATACTCTTTTACGAGTATTATCAATTCTTCCTTTTCTGTAAGTGATAAGCTTTCACTTATAAAGATAGGCTTAGGGTGGTCTTGACTACCCAAGTTGACCTGCATTACCTTGTCTTCAGTAGGTGGTTCGCGCAGTTCGAATCTTTTTTCCCATTGGAGATCTAATTGCCGGGCCCATGGTCCTCATTGGTAGCTTCTGTAGGCTCCAATTGACTGCTTGAAGTCATATTAACGGTGAGGTTTTGAACATCATTCCCACACTAACATCTGAGTCCCATTCGGAAGAAGAGGCGGAATGTGAAGGAATTGGTTCATGGTCTGTGAATTGAACCATTGCTAACGATGTGGGTGTAACGTATCCCAACCCCCTTCGTGTACTATCATAGTAATTTGCAGGCTTCCCTTTTGGCAGAAAGTTACGCAGCAAACTACGTCTTCCTTTTCCAAAATTCAGGCCTTCTCCATGCTTTAGGTCATATCCCATTTTCTTCATAATATGGCGTGCTGGTCGCGCGTAATGGAAGAATTGTGGAGTGTCCGAGTCTGAACTTGAATCTGCGGCTATGGACTCTCGTGGTTGGGCTCTGCCGAATATTATTGGTAATTGACCTTCTTTGGATGGAGGGATCACCAAAACGGCCCTTCTACAGATTTCATGGGTGTACCGGATGCACTTGGTCTATGTAAAGGCATATGCAGAGAGCTATCCGTGATGGATTCAAACAACCCAATACTCGCAGGATAATCAAAAGAAATATTATCATTAATTACCCATTCACCCTCATCTTCAGAAGGAGTGTTACATTGGGGGTTATCAAGACATGCTATAATTGGTTCGCCAATCAAGATGGCTGGCATGTCTGCTTCAGATCTGAATCCGCCTCATTGGCACTATCATCATCTGGCAATGGTTCTTTGGATGCTTCACCAGCTTCTTAATACAGGAGAGCGTCAGTGAAGTAATTCTCCACCCCTTTGAATGGTTGCTTCTCAGCGAAGACAGTTCGTACTGTTGCGTCATCCTCAACATATTTGAAGCACTGGTGCAGAGTGGAGGGAACGATCTAGTTGGCATGGATCCATGGTCGTCCTAGTAGCAGGTTATATGATGTGTCAGCATCAATGACATAGCACGTCACTTCTGACTTCAGGCTCCCAATTCGGTAACGGAGTCAAATTTTTCCAAGTGGATGACTACTCCCGGCATTGAAACCGTATATTGTAGTAGTGGTTGCGGACAACCTATATAGCGGTATATCGAGGAAGTAGAAAAGCCTTTTGGGGATGATGCTAAGCGCTGACCCCGGGTCGACTTGTATTCTTTCAATGCATGTTGAACCAATGTATCCGGTGTAGTACAGAGGTCGATCGTGCTTGTTGTCTTTGAGAAGCATATCTTCCGCTGTGAAGGTAATAGAAGGCACCTTTGATCGCGCATGATGGCATTCAGGGCATGGAGATTGGGCGTCATCTTTGGGGATTTCTGGTATGTACGTCAGGAATGATTCTGAGTTGGCCAATGCATCTCTGAGTGCTTCTCTTGTCTCTTTTGAGAGACGAAGGAGCTCGTGTATGGTAATACGAGCTGGGATATTAGCCAGCTGGGCCAATATGTCAAAACGAAAGGGGGTGTCAAGCCCTGGGCCTGAAGGCTTCTTCAGGACATGGTCAAACCGGACCTCTTTAGGCTTCTCTTTTCCCTTGGTTGGAATCGAAGCGGATGCTGGTACTTGTACTGACGTCGTTTGTTGTTGTGTCTCATCAGTAGCTTTCTTGTACTATTTTAAGTATGATTTCCCGGATCGAGTACCCGTCGGCTGAGGTATATCGGCCTGCGTCGCGCAAGCGTGCTTTTCTCCTTCAGAATCGCTGAGAGAAGCTGTCGTGAAATTGTCGTCGTCCTGCAGGAGGGAGATGACGTTGCAAGATTTGCCCTTCGACTTGGACTTCTTTGAATCCCACTGTACGTCTTGGACAAGGTCTGGGTGTATCCACATGACTTCCCCTGTCTCCAATGTCAAGAGAACAAGACCTCTATTATCTTGAGTTTTAGCCGCAGGATGCTTGACTTCCAGTCATGACGCAGGGACTGGATAAGTCCCGTCAGGAACTGTGACCTTTGGGGTTTTGCCGAACTCGAGGGTCACCATATTGGCAGTGACTTTCTTCTGCTCTGCTTTTAGTGTCAGGACCCCTGCGTCAATCAAGGCTTGAATTCTGTCTTTGAGGACATAGCACTTGTCGGTAGGATGGTGAATCATCCTGTGGTAGAGATAGTATTTGGGGTCATTTGTGCGTCCTATTTCATTGGGACGCCGAGCCTCTGGTAGCTTCATTTTATTCCCTTTGTGGAGTAATGGAATATTGTGACCACCTGATCGTCTCTGAAGGAATACTGTTTTGGAGGGAACTTAGACTCCTAATTATTGGAGCCGCTCTTCTTGGCTTTCGATTGCGCGTCCCCGGACAATTCTACGGATATAGTCTCTTTTCCTTTGGCTTGAGAAGACTGCGGTACGTCGCTACGTCCTTTATTGCTCATACCCCATTTGCCTTTAGGGGTAGATGGTTCGAACTTTTTAGCCGACTTTTCGGCTATCTCAGCTTGTTCGACCAATTCTTTCCAGGTGTGGGATTTGACAGCCCCCATGCGAACTTCTACCTGGTCCAAGAAGTTATGCCTGCACGTCTGTAAGAGCATGGGTAATGGCATCCCTACTGGGCACATCAAAGACAGGTTTCTGAATCGCTCAATGTAGTCACGGACAGATTCACCCTTCTTCTGCACGGTGGAGAGGAGCTTGTCCATGGTTACCTCGGTATCGTCCTCATAGAAACGAGAAAGGAATCTGGTTTTCAGGTCGATCCAGGAATTGACAGAGCCCGGAGGGAGACTTCAGAACCAGTCAAATGCCACCCCCTTTAAGGTGCCAATGAACAGTCTAGCCATGATGGCGTCATTGCCTATAACATTACCGGTCTGAGATCGGAAATAGTAGATGTGCTGATTTGGTGAGCTCTTTCCATCATAGGTATACAATGTTGGTGGTTTGAATTTCGGTTGGTATGGTACTGAATCCCACTCTAGTGGGTAAGGACGGACTGTCCTCACTTTCTTTAATTCATCCCTCTGAGATAGGGATGCGATTTGAGCTTGAAGGCCCTTAAGGACTTCAGCGTCTAAGGAAGACCCCTCCTTGGACTTCTCCGTCTTCGGCTGGTCATTGCTAAGATGTTCTTCCTCGTCATGGTTACTCCCGGTATCATTGTTATTCCGGTTATTAAGGAGTTGAGCGAGCATCTGTTGAATGTTGTCCAGAGCTTCTTGCTGAGTTTTGGAAGTTCGCTCCTGAGCCTCCAAACGTCGACGAAGGTCGTCATTACCATTATCAGCCATGTTTACTGATGCTCTGTCTGTTCGCACTGAGCTGACTGTCGCCGAAGAAGCATACCCGCTGTCTTCATCTTCTTCATCAGATGACTGGACTGATCTTCTTTTTGGTTCTGGCGAGGCTACTGCCGTTGAGGAAGAAGGCTGTTCATATCTGTAGGGTATCGCCACCCTAGATCTGGTGTTTCGAAAAATACCCTCTTCATGCACCAAGACTCCGCCTAAGCCTGGGCTGTAATCTGGAGCTGGGGAGCTGTAGGGGGTATCGTTGGACGCTTGCCTGTCCCTGCGCAGCTCTCGTCCCCTTCGGTCATGTTGACAGATACAGAGGGTAGATCTCGCGATACGCTCATTTTGCGATGTTTCACCGGGGCTTGTACTGACAGCCGATCAAAAGCTGATCGTTGTCAGCCTGGAGAAGTGGCGGGGATTGGTCCCAGCCGGTAATGGACCGAGTGGAGTGTCACCAGTTAACATCCCACTTGTTGACAACAGGGGGAAGTAGTTCGAAAAGATTCTGACTTCCGTTTGTTCGTCAAGAATTCCCGCAAGTCAGACCCAGTCAGGCCTAAACGATCCATGCAGAGGCTCTTTTGGATCGCGCATAGGACGATGTCCTGCTCCTTTTATCACCGCAGAAGGGATTAGCACAGAGTAGTGCTTGAGTTCTAGCTTAGCGGCTAGGAACCTTAGAAACGCCCTTGGGTACTGAAGCTGTATAAGCAACGCTATCAGCACTTAGGGACAATCCCTTAGCTCCGCCACAAGGCATGAGCTTAGCGCTTGACGAACCGGAGGGCGGAGCACGCTGTGGTGCTTTATCCGCTGTGCTGCTGCGAAGGCGATTGGCCTTAGATAGTGCTTCGGTTCTAACCTCACGGCTAAAAGCTTTGGGAACGCCCTTGGGCGCTGAAGCTGCATAAGCAACGCTATCAGCACTTAGGGACAATCCCTTAACTCCGCTGCGAAGAGCGAGCGAAGCACGCTGTTGTGCTTTGACTTGGGCTTCGCGGCTATGGACGCCGCGCGTACGCTGTGGTACAGTAGCTTTGCTTGTGAGAACGAGGCTGGCGCGAGGCGCTACTGATCTTGAATTGGGTGAAGGTACTGTCGCCCTTGTGTCTTCGTGGCTAGCAGCATTGTTGGAGCAGGCAGGCATCTTGCCTTTTTCTTCGCGCGAGAGACGCACTTCTGGCGTAGCTACGCTTAAGGATTTGCCCAGAGCCTTCTGTTTTGGCCTCCACATCTGCTTTGGCAGAGGATACTTAGGTTCGCAAGGAACCTGACAAGCCACACGCGAGGCTGAAGGGTGTTGGCAGAATTCTGCTTCTGGTTTCTGTTCTGAAACCTTAGCTGCGGAGACCTTTCTATGCTTCCGTGCATGAAGCATTAGACCACCCCCAGAGAGGACTTCTTCAAATTTTTCCTGGTCAAAGTGAACTACCAGGTTCTCAAAAGTGAAGGACTTGGACTGCGGGCGTGCTTCTTTGTTGCGCCAGAGAACCGCAGTAGGCTCGCAGGAGCCTTATCTGTCTCCACAGAGACTTGCATTGAAGATTTAGCCATAGGGGTTCTGGCTGCACTGGCTTTCCCGAATTCAGAGATAGACCCGAAGGTCTGTTCGTCGCATTGCGACACTTGATTCTCAGCAGTAGATAATTTAATCCCCAGCGGAGTCGCCACCTTGTTTTCCATTGATTTGCAAAGGGAAAAACTTACTATAAAAAGTTGAGGAGCTAAATTACAAGTAATACAGAAGATTACAAGTAGGTCTCCTTAGAGATTCTGGAGAAGTGTGCCGATAGGAGTCTGGTCAGCGCGCGACCACTTTGTCCCTTTGACGATGCGAGCGATAAGATTCCCTTCTCGCCTGGTTCGGGGAATCAGAGAACAGAAGGTTGGTAGAACCCTCTTGCTACTTCTCAAAACCGCCTTCAATTAGGAATTCCTTCTCGCCTGATTCTGGAGATCCCTCAAGAAGAAAGTATTAGGGTATCAGCACCCTGAATAGAGAAGCAATTCTCTAAAAGTCTCTGAATTCTTGTGCGCGCGGTGCGTCGTGAAGAAGTCTCTGCTTGTGGAGTCCCCTCTCTCTCTTTGCCGGGGGTCTCTTGCGCGTGTCCGTGGTCTCCCCTCCTTGTGCCCCTGGTGGGCTATTTATAAGGAGAGCAAGGGTATAATTGTCCCTTGAAAGTATAGAAACAGATTGAATCAAATCTATTTAAACCTGAAAAGTAACCTTGCTGCGAGGCTAGGATCAGCTTCTGCGAAGCTAGAAATGGCAGGTCGGTTGATCCTCCTGATCCGTTTTAATTCTTCCATATAATTGAAAGTTTCCCCTGATCCTCTTACTCGTTTTAGAAGAGTCAAGAGATTATGGCAATCAACTGCCAAATTTGATCTCAGATTTGATCTTGATTGGATTTGATCTTGATCCCGATTAGATCTGATCTCATCTGGAGATTTAATTGGTCAAAGGTTGACCATAACAGACCAGCAGCGGCGCTGCCCGCTTTGAACTCACAGCGGGGCTGGAGGCAGTATCTGGTGAAGTCAGAAGAAAGCTCTTCGGCGGAGCTAGATATCGTCTGTGGCGAAGCTACCGCATACTCTTTCTGCGCAGTTGCGTGTGGCTTCAGGCGGAGCAAATTCTCTCTGCGGAGTTGCGCTTCAGCAGTTCAGGCGAAGCTATAAGTTAGCTTCCTGGCGGATTGTGAATGGCTTCAAGGCGAAGTTGGATGATCTTAGCCTCTTAAGCGAGGCTGTCCCTTTGGGCTCATGTGATGCTAAGTGTTAGCATCTTAGACCTGCTGAGGTCTGTTCAGAGATAATCCGGGCTCACTATCTGCTTGAATGGATCAGTGGAGTCCAAGTTGCTTCTTTGTCCCTCGAAGATGGGTGAAAACTGGTCGTAAGCTTGTCTGTCACTCGTCTTTTGTAAATGTCAACAAGTTTAGACATTGTTTAGGCCAGTAAGAATCTTGTCTTTTTAAGTGTCAACAGCGGGACCCAGCAGCCTTGCATTTCTCAAGCATCTTTGTCTAGATGCGATAATTGGCAACACGAGATCCGCGTCTCTTCTCAGCAGAGACGCCAGACTCGCGCTCTGGAGCCGCGACGCAAGAGCTACGTCCATGAGCCCCGCGTCTCAGAACCCTGTGTCTCAACTGTGCGAAGCAAGGAGAACTCTCGCAAGTTGAAAAGCCCTCGACAATCCAAGGTTAATCTCTTCGATCCCCCTCCCGCGGATCTAAGGGATTATTTGACAAGGAAGAGAAGTGCTAGTCGGATCACTCCATCGTGTTGCTGCGAACGGCTTATCACAATGCTCTCTGAGGGCCGCAGTCACGTGCAAGCCAGCTGTCTAAAGTTAGACAGTTGACTCTGACTCCCCGATTAGCTAAAAGAAATCGCTCTCACAGGAGGAGGATTTTCTCTGACACTGAATACCCTGAACTCACTGCAAACATGATAAGCAGGAGTAAGGGAAAGCAACCTGTAGTCAGCTCCGACGAGTCTGACACAGAACCGGAAGGAGTGTACCGACATACTCGCACTCGGACTGGGGTAATTCCCCCAATTAATTACAGTGCCCTGGCTCGGGGCATTAAAGTAAATGACTCGCATTCCGCTATTGCAGAGTCACAGGCTTCGAACTCTTCCATAGAGAAGGAGGCCTTTATATACATGACAAATACTCCTGAGGAGACAGCCAGGCGCTTGGAACAGCAAGCCCAGGTCCAGAAGGAACAATTTGAGTTGATTCATGCTCAACAAGAATCTATTGATTCCCTCAAGCAGATGCTGGCACAATTGCTTGAAGACAAGAGGAAGTCAACCGACAAAGCCTCCTCTAAAAAGTCTAAAGGCAAACGAAAAGAGGGAGAAAGCTCATCTTCCGTACATGTTGAGGAGAAAGAGTAACCTACTTCTGGCTCGTCTAAATCCTCATCTCAGGAAAAAGACGACCGAGACCAGGGAAGGGTTCATTCTAAAAGAATGAATCAATTAGAGCAACGCTTTGAGGCCCTTACTAATCGGAAAGGCCTTCAAGAAGCAGGAGTGGTCCGGCCATATCCGGCCGAGTGGGACCTTGTTCCATACCCTCTCAAGTTCAAAGCTCCGACCCTCCAAGCATTTGACGGTAAAGGGTCACTGAACCAACATATCTACTACTTTAAGTCTCAAACAGGGAACGTGGTAGATAACGATGCCATCTGGCACGTTGTTCATCGGCACCCTAAAAGGGCTCGCCTTTGAATGATTCATGAAGCTGCCGGAAGGCTCCATTAAAAATTGGGGCAATTTGGAGAAGCTCTTCCTGACACGCTTCTTTGAAGACGACTCAGAGGTCACAATGCCTACTCTTTTGGCCACAAAGCAGCGAAAGGGGGAGTCCGTCAAATCATTTATAGAAAAATTTCGGAATGTAGCACTCCGATGTCCAAGCGGTATGACCCAAGTCACCCTGGTGGAAACATGCCGCCACAATCTACAAACTTTGCTCCTCGCCCAAATAGGAGTTGCTGAAAGCCGCACCTGAAAATAATTAATCCAGCAAGGTGAACAGGCTGAAGAAATTGTCGCCCGAGTTAGGGCAGAAGAAAGTAAACCCACACCCGAAAGGTCGACAAGGCGTGCGCCAGACGCATCCCTTCAAACAAAAAGGAAGGATAACTTGGCGACAGAGACCAAATCCCCCGTCAAACCTCAACCGGTCAAGGGAAGTGGCTCTTCAAGTCAGCCGCGCGCCAGCAAGCAGTATTCCTTCAAGGACGAACATGCTGACTCGCTGTTTAAGTTACTTAACAAAAGCAACAGACTGAAGCTTCCTGAAGCTAGACGCCCTAAAGAAGTCGGTAAAACCGATATCCTAATTACTGCCTGTATCATAGGATGCTGGGACACCCCACCAAGAGCTGTTATGTCTTTAAAGACATCCTTCAAGCTTTGATTGACGCAGAGATATTAAAACTCCGTCCAGAGCAGAAAAAACTGACGGCCAATATGATATCATTTCTCCAGTTTGGAAGACAACCTCCAATACCCTCTGGAGTAGTCCCCATCCCAAAAGGGAGCTAAGAATGATCAACGTAGACCCTCACCATCAGTAAGAGAAGGGCCTTGTACCTGTTCTCATACCTCAGGGAGAAGTTATGTGGGTTCATCCCGACCTTGTGGATGGCCAGCATTGGACCACTGTTACCAACAGAAGGTCTAAAGGCAAAGCAAAAGCTTCGTCCTGTAATGTGGTGTGTGCTTCTTCCCGAGAAGTTAAAACTGATGTTCCCTCACTGACTGATTCTGAAGAGGAAACAATAGTTCTCACTGCAGAACCCAACCAACTTGTGGCGGAAACTCGCTCGGGTCAGTCATATTTAAAAAAGTATGACGAAATGGCGCCAACTCCTCCTAAACCCACTACAGAGTCAGCTAAGCCCTCCACAAAATAAGCCGTGGAGAGACAGAAAGAGCTTCTGTTTTCTAAAACTCTCTCAAAAGACATCGCGGAAGGATCCACAACACCTTACCGTTTTGACGTCCTGACTCAACTGGCCAATTGTATGCGCCAGAAAAGAGGGGATCAAATTGTAAAATTCTTTTGATTGGATAGAAAATTACAACAGATCGGTCTTCCGATTACAAGGGAGGGAGGATGTTGAGTCTTGAATCCTCCCTTTGTTTAAGGCTGGGTTCTTCGTGTGGCGATGGAGAGTGAATCTTGTTCTCCGTTAACCGGGTGAACATCGAGATCTTCCGGGGCTTTTCTCTTCAGGTGATTGACGGAGTAACACAGCTCTGTCTACCAAAACTCTCAAAGAGAAGGTAGGCAAAGAGCAACTTGAACACGGCAAGTTCTTTGAAGGGTTTCTCTCTTTCTCTTAGAGTTCTTTTCTCCCAAAAATCCTCTGACTGAAAAATCCCCTCCCCTCTTCATAGCGACGGGGCTATTTATAGGGGTTTTTAGGGGCGTACGTGCCTCCTGAAAACACTCCATAATGGGGGCTAACCTTCCCCATTATGTGGGCCGTGATTGGCCCTAAAACCGGGACGATTACAACTAAGACGCGGGTGTCAACCCACGCGCCTTGGAGCTGTTGAGATGCGGGTTTCGGCCCTCGCGCCTTGATGCTGAGACGCGGGTTTGGACCCTCGCGCCTTGGTGCTGAGACGCGGGTTTGGACCCTCGCGCCTTGGAGCGGCTGAGACGCGGGTAAGATTAACCTTGCGTCTTGGTGCTGAGACGCGGGTTTGGACCCTCGCGCCTTGGAGCGGCTGAGACGCGGGTAAGATTAACCTTGCGTCTTAGAATTCTGGTTTTAGACAGCCTACAGAACCCCCTCCAAAGTTTTCGACATTCCGCAGTTAAGTGGGACGGATTTCGAAATACTTTGGACTCTAGCTGAGCTCACCCTTGTGACTGGACTGTCAATGCTTCGGGTTTGATCTTATCTGGAATATGGTCTTCGTGAGTGTACTGTAGAACTCTTTGAAGCCACCGAAGTTGATCGTGTTGAGTGTCTAGATGCACAGTCTAGACCTCCCCGATTGCTTTAAGTCTGTCGTGGGTGCACTTTAAAGCCAGGAGTGAACGGTCATCTGCTTGTGCCAGTGTACTGTTGAACTGATTTGCAGAAGCAAGGACTGAACACCAGCTTTATTTGAGACGCAGGGATAGTACTGCTTTAAAGACGTGACTGATACTCCGCAAGGCAGACGCGTTGTTAGGCCGGATTGGAAGGACGCAACCTTTTGGAGAGATGCATCTTTTTTTGAGTAAAGACACGACTTTCTGGACGCAACCATGGCCGTGCTGAAGGGACGCGTCCATTGAAGAGGCGCGGCTGTTGGGTGCGAATCCGTGCCATGCCACGTGTTCAGTGGAGCCGAAGGGACATCTTCTTTTTGCCGTGTGAACTTTGCGCTACATTAAATGCGCCGTCCACGCGTCGAAAGACGATTCGATGTCGAGTCAATCGCGCCCATCGCCGTGGTCTTTGCGAATCACCGTGCCTATAAATGGCAACAGTCGTCGAGAGAATCATCATTAATTTCTCTTTCGTCTTCGCTTGCATCTGTTAGGGTTTTGAGAGAGAAGTGCTCTTTGTTCTCTTCTCTTCCATTTTAGCATCAGATTCTTGCTTCGTAATGGCACCCAAGGCCAAACGATCTGCTTCATCATCGAAGGCGGTCGTCACTGAGGCCCAAAGGGGCGGTTCCTCCATGCAGGAAGCCCCTATCTCAGGTATAACACCATCAGGCTTGATCTTCGCCATTAGAGGGGTTTATGGAGTTCTTATAACCCTAAAAATCCCTTCTTTGAAAGAGAACCGCCGACGTGGATTCGAAATCGTGCTTGATCCTCAGACGCGGTCTTTGAATGGACAAACAAGGCGCGGGTTTAATGACCCTACTGCTTTTATCCGCTTGAGGATGTACTTATTTGTTGAATATAGGGTGCCAGTAAGCCTTGCGTTTCAGAGTTATCACTTAGAATGTTTCTAATTGTGAATGATCCGGACGCAGACTTGATTCTTGCGTTCTGTGAGATCAAAACGCTGGCTTTTATGAATCCTGCGCCTGAACCTAAGTACTTGGAGATTTTTCATAAGTCTTGGATTCTTAAAACACAGACTCCCTGCTGGCCTCATGGTCCTCCGGTCTGGACGCGGGTCCTCGGGTCTGAACGCAGATTTTGACAATTTTCTGCGTTCAGTATCCCTTCTGTGTCTGGATTATAGACACTTAATCATTTTCGTTTATACTTCTGATCAAGTGTCATTTTCTTATGCAGTGCGACATTCTTCCGACCCACTCTCCAAGATGCGCCACTTCGGGCACATAGGTGGTGCTGACCGCGATTTGACCTTTGTGTTGCAAAGGACTGCTCCTGTGACTACTGACAAGTCGAAGGAGCGAAGGGAGAGGCTCTCCAATGCTGACATGGCAACCTTTCAGGTGCTTATGACTGATGCGGCATTCACAATGGATGCTCGCGCTCCGATGGAGAAACCTGCTTTCTTCTTTGGAGACCACATTAGCGAGGGCGGCTATTCTTTGCATGACGGAGATTATAAATGGCTCCGTCAGATAGGGGATAGAAGATTCTTTCTTCCGAACATGGAGAGGATGTACCCACTGTCTTATCTCCAGCACATGTCCGTCCCTCGAAAGATGACATGGGAGCTTTCCCGACCCGTCCAGGAGGTTACTCTCGGCAGCTTAGGCTCCAAGAAGGTCTATCATGCTGGTCATGATAAGGAGGCTATCGGCCTGTTTTCTGGGCTGTTCATGACCGATCACCCAGTAGGAGAAACTCCTAAACTTGGCACCACCTTTCTCAACGCATTCATGATGGTGGGGGTGATTTTCCGGTCGACTTCCGTGCGCCCGGGTGGATCCATTCCACCGAGAAATATTGGTGGGGCAAGATGGTGAGCTTCGTCCTTGCCGATCTTGGACGCCTGTTGGAGCAGGTGGAATTGTACCAAGCGATCAGGGCCGTGCAGTATGGTATTCCAACAAGTTCTCAAAACTTCTTTGGGACCTTGGAGCGGTACAATCCTCTGACGGGGACATTCTTCACTCCGGTCGGGGAGATGGGCCTTGCCCTGCACGAGCTGTTCGAAGTCTTAGGGCTGGTGATGGGGGACTCTCCCTATGAGGAATACGTCCCGACCGCTGAGGAGCTTCACCTTATGAAGAAAGGGTCTCCTCGGTGTACGAGACTTATTGGGAGGTGTTATGTCACTTCCACATTTGCTGCCAGATGACCTCTTGGAGGGCGAGGGGAGTCAAGCAGATGTCCTGGGCAAGCTACTTGTTCAATGGCGTCAATCAGAAAGACCATCCAGTGACCCGACTGGCTCCCAGCTCCGACGAGGAGATTGCCGATAGGATCAATGCTTCTGTAGACTCCTACACCACGGAGTCGAACGAGGATACTTTCGAACCTGACATGGTTTTTGAAAGTTTTCATCACCAAGCCCGGATCCCTATCTCCAATCGAGCACTGTTGGCGGGCTTCTTAATGTTGTGGTTGAAGCGCTGTGTGGTGCCGACACTGCCACATGAAGTGATTGTTGCCGACGTAGTGTACCCGGCGGTGCTCCTGGCCTATGGTAGGTCCGTAGCCCTCCTTCCGGCCATGGCGGCCGGTATTCAAAGCGGGTTGCGGGCCTTGACTCAGAGTCTGTGCAGGGCAGAGAGCCGATTGTTGACTCCCAGGGTGAGCCGATTGTTGACTCGGAGGGGAGGCCGACGGTAAAACGTCCCAACCCTCGGGTTGAACTTCCCTACGCGTACCTAATGGCTTGGTACGTTATAAACTGTCCCTCTTTGATGACACCGGTGTCTTGGAGTGAGGGGTTTATCCCTTTCGTACAGTGGTTGGAGAATTCAAGCTGGTGCAACACTTACATGTATTTCATTCGGAAATGCATTCTAGCTGCTTCGAACTACCAGCTCAATCGCTGCTTCCCCGAGATTGCTGGTGCATCTTTCGGGGATAAACTTACTGACTTCGTGGGCTCAGATGACTTCACGAGGCTATCCTCGGGAGCTTTCTGGTGGTTGGTCAATATCCGGCCTGGGTACGTGCTTTTCCGACAAGGGAATTCATGCACTATTGAGCCGTACATGCCGAATCGCTTCGCCCGACAGTTCGGCTATGACCAACTATATGTCGGTAATCCCAAAGCTCGACTCGCCGTCAGTGGGAACTTGTTTGAAGGTGCTCGGGCTTGGTATTATAGTGTGGCTGGAGGGACGGATGCGCTTTTTCGTCTGCCCCTTAAAGAACCGAAAGGCTGTACAAGCCTTATCTTCTGTACCTGGTACTTCCAAGCCAACCAGACGCCTGACTTTGCTCCGGAGTACTCATGCATTGAGAGTATTAATGCATCTTACGAAGCAAAGTTGGGGTCCAACAAACGCTCTCGAGGCATTGAGGAGTATCAGAAGGCTCTGAAGGAGACCAGAAGAGTATCAAGGGAGGAGCCGCGGGCAGCAAAGGGTCGACAGGTGACGCGTAAGCGTTCTCAAGGTTCTACTTTCACTGTTGATCCCGCCCCCAAGAAGGTCCGAAGAGACTTGGCGGCCGCAGTTTCTCCGTCCAGAGACATACCTTCTGGTGTTGAAGAACAGAGGGAAGAAGCGGAAGATGAGGATGACGCCCCCTTAGTCCGTACCCGTGGGTTGCGCAGCAGGGGCCCCATGATTCTAGAAGAAGGGGAGTTTGCTGACAAACCCACTGCCGCTGACGAGGCTGAGCAGTTTGAAGCCGACATTATGAGCGGAGGTGATGTTGAGATTCCAGGGGTCTCAACTCAGCATGGATCTTCTTCAACCCGCGAGGGGAGGGATGAGGCCCAACAGCCCGGGTCCCCTGGTGTATTAATCCCCAGTTCTCGGGTAGTTGACCCCAGCCCCACCACTGGGGTATTTGGTGGCAAGGCCCCGGTTGCCGAGGTTTCCCATGTTGCATTATCGTCTTCTTCATCCGAAGAAGAAGAGTATGACTCAGGCGACGAGGTCAACTTTGGCGATGAACCCGCTCCTCCGGATCCGAGTAAATTCTCACACATCTCGGAAGAGAAAATATATGGGTGTGAGCCGGTGACGACGTTATCACAAGCGGCAACTGCTCCTGCTGAAGGTACTCTTGTTGTCTAGTTGACCCGATTTTCCCTTTTTAATTAGGGAAAAGGTTCTGACATTTTCCTTTTATGCTACAGGGTTGGCCGCGGATAGCGAGGCTACTACTTCCTCACATATCGAGGAGATGGTGCAGGAGCTGGTCCAGCTGGGAAGAGTTGAGGCTCCAGTTGCTGAGATGCCTCAAGAGAAGGCAGCCATAGAAGTCGGGGAGACTTCCACCCTGCAGGATTCGCCTAAGAACCCGCCATCTTTGGAACCTCAACTAGGTAAGGAAATGTTGATATTTTGAATGTTTTCCTTTTATTGTCATGACTGACGCTTTGGTGATTCGCAGGGAGGGCTGAGGAAGCTCAGGCAGAGGACCTGGCGGTCAGTGCCTGCCCGGGAGGCCGTGCGGCTCAGACCTCGGCCAAGGACCCTGAAGAGGTCGAGCTTACCGTCATTTCATCAGTTGCGGAGGTCTCTACGGACGTAGTACCTCCAGAAGCGCCGGCGGCCGCTCTTGCTCCTGCCGCACTCGTGGCCAACCCGACTCCTGTACCGGAAGAATCGGCTTACGTCCCTCGTCCCGTGATGGAAAGGGGATCAGGGAGCACTTCAGCGGAATTCTTCCCATGCGGTGATACCATGGGGGAGCTGGCGCGCCAAGTGGTGCAGCAGTTCTTTGCCTCTATGCGATCATGTATTAACCTCATTCTATCTGGGAATAGCTCCTTCGAATTTTCCGGATGTTTCTCGAAAATCTGGTTGAGAACATTAATTTAGCCGGAGGCCCTTCACCAGCCAAGGCGTGTCAGTTGCTGGTGGAGCAGTTGGGACATGACTTGAAAGAGCTTAGATCTCTGGAGAATGCTGGCTCATTTCACGAGGCCCAGGAAACTCTGACCAGGCTTCTTGCTGCTCAAGAGCAAGAGCGAAGGGAGATGGAAGAAAGGATAGCTGAAAGGACCCGTCTTCTCCAATGTTTCCAGGCTGACCATCGGAAGCTAACTGGCGAGTCAAAGGAGTCCGAGATGGTCATGCAGGCTGCGAAGCAGGTTATCCTCGATGCTCGAGCTACCATAGCCAGAGCTGAGGCCTTGATTGCTATCAATGAACAGAATTGGCCAATTCCGAAAAGAGGCTAGCGGAATTAGAGGCTGCCAAGGTGCAAGTTGAGAAAAATCTCTCTGTTAATTCTTCTGAGCTGGAATCCCTTCGAGTGCAGCTGGCTGCGAAGAGATTTTATCCGAGGAGGAGCTACGGGCCCAGGCTCTCATGGAAGCTGAGAAGGCGCGTCAGCATGAGATACATCGCCTTAGAGAACAAATCCATTCTTTGGCGAACCAGGACTTTTAGCCTTCTTCTTTTTTTTCTTGTAAAGAAAAAGGACACTCTATTCACCAAGAGTGTTTGTACTTGCTTTTACCATTTTTTGAATAATAAAAGTCTTTGAAATTTTCTGTTCCATCTTCATTTCTCTGCTGTAGATGAATTCAACCTCTCAATCACAGATTTCGGCTGTGCTCTTCTGGCTGGCTGTGAACGCTGAACTTAGATAAAACTAAGTTCTTTTGACGAAACGCGGCGTCGATTCATAAAAAGAGACGCGGCTCTGAGGCACGCGATTCTGACCTGCTAGTGAAGACGCGGTTCAAGTGGACGCGAAGGACGCAGCTTCAAGCGTGACTCACTGGCCGCAGTCTTTAACTTTATCCAGGCGCAGGAATCAGGATGCATCAAGAGTGTGGTCTCATGCCCCTTACAATTGACGCGGTCTGGGACGTGACGCTGAGACTCGGTGCAAGACCTCTCTTTATCCATACAGATGCAGCTCCAAGACACTTGTGAAAGTGACAGGCCTTCTCTGCTGAAGATATAAGCTTTGGGACGCAGCTTTATGTACTTTCCCACTGAGACCCCCAGAATGAGTCCCTTTTGTTGATGGACGCAACCTTGAGTTGTCCGAGAGACGCGGAGCAACTTTGAGTCATCCAAGAGACGCGAAGGGTCTTCTAACCTGGAATGAAGGAGAACGCAGCTCTCACATCTGCGTTTGGTGCAACTTCCCAGGCGTTAAGTGCAGCCTGACATAAAGATCCCGCGAGATTTTCAAACGTCAAGTCTTCGTTGACGATTGGGAACCCGCATCATCCGTTGTTTCCCGAAGCGGTTGTCCACGCGTCAGTTCTTCATTGGGCTTAGGCGTTAATGCCTTTTAATGCCAAACCGGCGCTGGCGGTTGGAGACCAGCGTCTTCGATGTTTCCCGAAGCGACGCTCCACGCGTCAGCCTTCCATTGGGATTTGACAGTCGTGCGGCCATTAAGGCCGACGGTTCTGATTAATGAACCATTAATTATAGTTATTATGGGCTGCCTATAAATAGGGCTCACCCTCTCCCTTTAGCAGTCCCATACTTGGACTGTTTTCTTTTGACAGCGAGTGCGCTGAGGGGCTCCTTCTTCTCCCTTCAAGAACTTTACCAGGGGCTTGCCTCCATGGATGAAGATGACCCAGAGCTTTCATGCTTCTGTTTGGTCTCTTTAGAAGATTACTACTGTCAAGTGATTTCAATAACAGAAGCCGTCTCCTTAAGCACCTTTTATGTCCGCGCTTCGATGCAGAGAGTTCAATTCTTAGTGGAGGCCTCTGCGGGTACGCCGTCCCGACTTGCCATGACATTTTTAACCCAGCTAAGTTTGAATTCTGATATCTCTTAAAGAGATTCATCATCCGGATGAAGTCTTAGTTGGTGCATTCCTTTTCTGAAATTTGTGCCATCGACTTAAACTTCTCTGGACGCCAGTATAGCAGATTTAGACACCTGGCCGCAGGCTCTGCATATGGAGCTCGCGTCTTGAGGCTGTCAACTTAGGAGAATCTCAATTCAGACTGGAGGTCTGAGGCCTGAGTCTTCAACCCCTGTTCATCCACAGGGAGATGGCAATTCTCGTGTCTGATTCTCTTCACGTCTCATCCTTTAAGCGCGGATGTCAAATGAGACTGCGTCTGAATTCTGTGTATATTAGAATTTTGACCGCGTCTGTTTCTGCCGTCGCAGATGTTCGCTGCGCGGGTCTTTCCCGCGTCTGAAATCCTTCGGCAATAGCTGCGTCTGTCACTTAGTTTTTCTGTTGAAGTATACTAAGCTTCAGATCTTCTAATTTCGTTGCTTCTTGCAGGTAAGCTTGATCATCCGTGGGAGAATATATCGGCCGGCGAACTTGTTCGATGTTCGTCCACAAGAGAAGAAATCATGGTCCCCGTCGTCCACAAGGGAAGAAATCATGGTCCCTGATGGGGACTTAACCCTCGCCAAGATCTCTTTGAATTTGACGCACCAGTCATGCTTGCTGGCATGGCATGGTCAGAGTAAGGATGGCGGCGGGGGTAGCGGTGGATATAGTGGTGGTTAGCATCCCCTGTGAGGTCTTAAAGCCTCCTCTCTTACCCCAGAAGTGACATCGAGGAAACTCCATGCTCATTGGACGATCTTCTGGCGGAAGAGATGTTCATCAACGAAGGATCACACCCCCACTTCGGATGGTCCGGCAGGATCGGAGGATTCTGCTGCCATCAGACCTCAAGAACACCATTGCTCTCCATCAACCAGAGACTTATTCGATGTTTACATCATGCATCGTGGTGCAACCAGCTTCTGATCATTGCCACAATGTCTGCTCCTACTTTGACGCTCTTCCAAACATCTTGTACTTGGAGTCAAACGCAGCTTTAAGGAGTGAGTGCGACCTCTGAGAGAGAGACTTCTTTGTACTCCTTTATCTGTAACACTCAATCTTATTGAATAAGAGAGCGTTTTGTATCACTTTCATATGCCTGGATATATAAATAAAAGTGACACTTTTCTTTTTGTCTCTTCTATTGTCTTGAACTCTTTTGTCTCTTTTTAGTCAGACGCATAGAAGCAAATAATCTTTGGCTTGTCAGAATCATGATGAAAATTTTAACAAGTCAAATTTTGTGGGAAAAAAAATCCTATTTGAAGACCCCGCAATGCTGTCAGAGGTGTGATATTAACTTGACAGAGATAAGATAATTTTGGTGGGCCTGCCACTTTATGAAAAGAAAGTGACAGGTTGAATTGGTACCCCCAGTGAAGATGAACTTTTATCAGAGGTCTAGGATTAACTTGATTAAGATCAGCTGGGGGGTTAATGAAAACACTGTTAATGGTGTAATGTTAACCTAACAATGTTTTTAAGTGAACTTGTTATTCTGTTGATGAGAATAACGAGTGAAACTAGATTCGCGGGGGATCTAGGAAAGTCTTTACCGTTGGAGGTGTGATTTTAACTCAACGGGTTGAAAGTTGTCTTGTCAGAAGTGTGATGGTAACTTGACAAGAATGTGAGTCAGAGGTGTGATATTAACTTGACTCAGAAGTTCATCTTTCATTTGGGAAAACTGAAAGTGTCATTGTCATAGGTGTAGTGTTTAACTTGACAATGAGGGTAATGCTAGAGGTGTAATTTTGAACTTGGCATTAGTCATCTCGACTTCGACAAGGAAGTCCGAGGGGAAGTCATGGCCGTAAGTGTATTGTTGAACTTGGCGATGACCTGGATGCTAGAGGTGTGGTGTTAAACTTAGCATCGTTCATTTCAGCTTCGATATGGAAGTCTGAAGAAAGGTGACTGTCAGAGGTGTGATGTTAACTTGACAGAAACTCGATGTACTGTTTAGAAGTATAATGTTAACTTAACAGTAATTTGTCAGAGGTGTGATATTAACTTGACAGAAATTGACTTGCAATATGAGCAATTTGAGGACCTGTCATTCTATTGATGAGAATCGACAAGTGGAGTTTAAAAATGTCAGAGGTATAGTGTTAACTTAACAAATTTGGATTTGCGATATGAGCAATTTTGAAGACTTGCCATCCTATTGATGAGATTGGCAAATGAAATTTGAAGTGCCAGAGGTATAGTGTTAACTTGGCAACGACTGTATTTTGTAGACCTACTATTCTGTGGATGAGAATTGGTAAGGGATTTTGGAGGGAAAAGTGGAGTCGAGTCCACTTAGGATTTTTAGCAAACCCTCAGCTATCAACGGGTTTGAGGTGCCTTTACCAACCACCGTTTGAGTTGGGCTAGCCATGCTATTCCCTCAGCATGATGAGTTGTCGAAGACTTATGTTGGGCTTGAAAGCCAACATTTTCCTCTATCCTTAGCCGTCGGAGGCGTCGGATCAAATGGGAACACATGTCCCTTAGGATTTTTTAGCAAACCCTCAGCTGTCAACGGATTTGAGGTGCCTTTACCAACCACCGTTTGAGTTAGGCTAGCCATGCTATTCCCCTCAGCATGATGAGTTGTCGAAGACTTATGTTGGGCTTAAAGGCCAACATTTTCCTCTATCCTTAGCCGTCAGAGGCGTCGGATATTAATAAAGAAGCTCTTCTTGTTCTGATCAGAGGTGTAATTTTGGACTTGATCGGAGGAGGAGTACTATTAAGGATAGTACTTCTTCAAGAATCTGCCATTGATTGACATCATGAGTGTATCACCATTTGAAGTTATGAGGCGATACGATCCATTTGAGTAGACTGACTCTACTACGAATGGTCCTTCCCATTTGGGCTGGAATTTTCCTTTTATCTTGTGCGTCATCACCATGGGTCTTCTGACAGCTAAGACAAGGTCGCCTTTCTTGAAAGTTCGCATTTTAACTTTCTTGTTGAAGGCTCTGGTAATTCGAGCTTGGTAAAGCTCGATTTGTTGCTGGGCCTGCAGACGCTTGTCATCTAAGGCTTCCAATTCTTGGAGTCGCTGTCGATGCTTCTCCTCATTCGTCATCTCTGCTGTCAGGGCGACGCGTAGAGATGGAATTTGGATTTCGAGTGGAAGCACGGCTTCACACCCATATCCTAAAGAAAATGGTGTGGCTTTAGTTGGGGTTCGAACAGTTGTGCGATAAGCCCATAAGCATTCACCCAGCTTGTCGTCCCAGTCACGTTGACTTTTCGAGACGAATTTCTTGAGAAGCTTACCAATGGTCTTGTTGAAAGCTTCTGCGAGGCATTAGCGGCGGCGGGGTAGTATGCCGTTGAGGACACACTCTGGATTCTGAACTTAGTGCAGAACCTTTGGAAAGCTTGACTGATGAACTGGGGCCCATTGTCGTGGACAATTCGTCGAGGTACCCCAAAATGGTAAATGACGTGATGTTTCACGAACTTGATCACGTCAGATGACTTCACCTCCTTCAAAGGAACGGCTTCAGCCCATTTGGAGAAGTAATCGGTTATTGCCAAAATAAACCGATGTCCTTTTGATGATGGAGGGCTGATAGGGCCAACTACATCCATCCCCCACATTTCAAATGGCCAGGTAGAGGCCGTGAGTGAAGGTAGCCTGGTGCTTGATGGATGAAATCGCCATGTACTTGGCAGGCGTGACATCTTTTGGCATAAGTGATGGCGTCAGCGATCATCTTAGGCCAATAATACCCCAGCCTTTGGAGTCGGTATGCAAGTTTTGGGCCAGGTTGATGGGCTCCACACATACCGTCATGGGCTTCTTTCAATACCTCCTGTGCCTCCTTTTGTGAAAGGCAGCGAAGCAAGATCCCGTCATGCGATCGACGATACAGTGTTCGTGTAATCGCATTATAGTAGAATTTAGGGGCTTTCCTTTGAATGGCAGCCGCTTCCTTGGTGTCCTCAGGCAGGATGCCATACAGGACATAATCAATGTAGGGGAATCGCCAGTCTCTAGGCTCTGGACCGGTTGACAATTCCAGCGCTTCTTTGCTTTGAGAATCTCCTGTTGGTTCCTGGTAATCCTCAAGAGCAATTCTTGGGCAATACAGATCATGGCTGTAGACGAATATCTTCTCTATCGCTCCAGCTGGAAGAGCTAGTGAGGCCGCGAGGGATGCCAGTGCATCTGCATACGCGTTTTGCCTGCGCGGTACATGATCGATGTAGAAGTTTGTGAACCTCTCGGCCATGTGGATAGTTGCGTTGTAGTATGGTACTAGGTCCTCATGTCTGACTTCGTACTCCCCGCGAACTTGGCTGACGATGAGTTTAGAGTCGCCGTATGCCTCGAGATTTTTAACGCCAATCTCACCGGCGAATTGCATCCCAATCAAAAGAGCGTTGTACTCAGCCACATTGTTGGAGTAAGGCTCAGTTAGCAAGACGGCTCGGGGAATCACATAGTTCTGTGGCGAGACGAGTACTACTCCTACCCCCGCTACGATGTGTCCTTTTGGGCTTGTTCTGGATGCACCGTCAAAGAAGAGTTGCCACACTTGACTTTCAAACGATGTCTGAGTCAAACAGACTTCGGCCACTTCATCTGGGAGATCCTCGTAGACTTTGGCTGCCCTCGGATCTGGGTGCTCAGCTAGGAAATCCGCCACCGCTTGTCCTTTAATAGCCTTTTGCGGCAAAAAGTGCATCTCATACTGGGATAGCAATATGGCCCATTTTGCCAGCCGGCCGTTCAATGATGAAGGCTTAGTCATAAGTAACCTCAGGGGGTTGACTTTTGATATGACGTTTATAGTTTGGCCTACCAGATAGTGTCACATTTTCTGAATGGCGAACACTAGTGCCAAACATTCCTTCTCGATCGGATTATACCGATGTTCGGCTCCGATCATTGTTCTACTCAGATAGTAGATCGATTGCTCTCGTCCTTGATCGTCATTCTGAGCTAGTAGAGCTCCCAAAGAATGATCCATTGCTCGGACTATACCAGGAAAGATTTCCCGAATATCGGAGCTGCAAGGACTGGTGGTTGGGTGAGGTATTGCTTGATTTCCTCGAATGCTTGTTGGCAAGCGTTATCCCAAATGAACGAAACACCCTTCTTCATTAGCTTAGCGAAGGGTTGGCATTTTTCGGAGAGGTTTGAGATGAACCTGCGGATGTACGCCAATCGTCCTTGCAATCCCCTGAGTTCCTTGAGATTTCTCGGAGGTTGCATCTCCTGGATAGCGCGAACCTTTTTCGGGTCTAAATGGATTCCGGTGGAGGTTACAACAAACCCTAGAAACTTGCCGCTGGCCACCCCCAGGAAGGATTTAGTAGGATTCATCTTCAACTGATGGGCCCGCATGATGTCGAAGACAACCTTTAGGTCAGCTATGTGATCACTTTTAGCGCGGCTTTTTACTGCAATGTCATCAACATAACATTCCACTGTTTTGCGCATTTGCTGATGGAAAATGGCGTTCATGGCCCTTTGATATGTTGCCCCCGCATTCTTCAGTCCGAAGGGCATGACGGTGTAGCAGTATACCCCCAATGGTGTCCTGAAGGAGGTGTGCTTTTCGTCGTCAGGATACATTTTGATTTGATTGTATCCTGAGAACCCGTCCATGAAGGACATTCGTTCGAATCCACAAGTACTGTCAATCATAACATCTGTGATTGACAGTGGGAATTCGTCTTTGGGACAAGCCTCGTTTAGATCACGGAAGTCGATGCAGATCCGGATCTTTCCGTTTTTCTTGGCAACGGGAACGATGTTGGCTACCCAGTCGGGATGTTGTTCTTCCCTGATAAAGCCAGAATCTATGAGCTTTCTGACTTCTGATTGAATCGCCTCCATTATCTCTGGGCGGAATTGTCGCTGTTGTTATTTAACAGGCTTTACGTCCGAATTGATGTTGAGGCGGTGCATAGCCACTTGAGGATCAAGTCCGGGCATGTCTTCGTAATTCCAGGCGAAGACGTCTATATACTCTTGAAGAAGAGATATTAGATCCTCTTTCTCCGAAGGTGACAGGCCGTCACTTATGAAGATGGGCTTAGGATTAGCTTCATCCCCAGATTGATCTGAACAATCTTGTCTTCTGTGGGTGGCTCGCGCTGCTCAAAGCGGGTATCCCAAAGAGTATTTAAATATTTGATCCAAGGATCTGTATCAGATTGGATCATTTCTTCATCTCCGTCTTCCAAGTGGCTTGTTGAAACCATGTTCACTGACAGTTCTTTGAAGATGTTGCCGACACTGACATCTGACTCCCATGATGACGTGCCAGAAGAGTAATCGTGGCTTGACGATTCTCGAGAATCAGAGGCTGATGGAGCCGGAGTTGATACATAGCCTAACCCCCTGCGCATCCGATGATAATAATCGGGTGCTTTTACTTTCGGCTCAAAGGATCGAAGTAGTGTTCTCCTTCCTCTGCCGAAGTTTAACCCGAGCTTGCTGGTTAGATCATATCCCATATTTTTCATCATTCTGAGTGCCTTTGGCTCATAATGACCGAACTGAAGGGGTTCTTGCTCGCTTTCTGATTCTTCATGGTCCATTGGCTCAGAGTCAATTCGTCCAAAAAGAATTGGTCTTTGGCCCTTCCTTCTCGCGAGAACCATGAATATTGATTGTTGCGCATCGCCGACATTTCGACATGTTTTAAAGGACGATTTCACTGGTACATGCAACGATGTCAAAGCACCCATTGCCGACCAGAGATCGTCATCCACGTCGGTGCTAGTGTCTGACGGTACTGAATCAGAAGCAAACACAGAAAATACGCTAAATCCAATTCTTCATTAAGGTACCAACCACCTACATCATCGGCGGAGGTATTATCAACATCGGCTTATTAATGCCCGTTACAGGTGGATCTAGCTCCCACACACACTCATCTTCCTCCAGCTCGGTGTCGGCTTCATTGCCAGAGTCTGGTTTCTCCGGTTGCGGGACTTCATCTGTCTCCACAGATTCCTGATATAGGAGGGAATCTGTGAAATAATTCTCCACTCCCTTGAACGGATGCCTCTCGGCAATCAACGTTCGCACCTTTCCACTCCCGTCAATGTATTTCATGACTTGGTGTAGAGTAGAGGGAACGATAGAATTGCGATGAATCCAGGGTCTTCCCAGCAGTAGATTGTAGGAGGTGTCAGCATCTATGACGTAGCATGTCACTTCTGACCTTAGATCTCCAATCTGGCATTTGAGCTTGACCTTCCCCATTGGACGGGTACTATTGGCATTGAACCCGTAAATGGTCATTTGAGTAGGGCTTAAACGGTGAGTAGGAATCCCGAGATGTTGCATGACTCTGCGAGGCATGATGCTCAACGCAGACCCGGGATCTACCTGGATTCGATTCACCTCAGATGATCCAATATACCCTGCGAAGTAAAGGGGTCGATCATGCTTCCCTTTGACTTGCATGTCTTCTACCGTGAAGGTAATGCAGGGAATATTTTAGGAGGCGTGGAGGCAATCCTCTACATCTTCCTCCTTCGGTAGCTGGGTCATGAAGACCTCAGCATTAGCCAGAGCTTCTTGTAGAGCTTCTCTTGTCGACTTTGATAGTCTAAGAAGCTTATAAAGAGTAATCCGCGCTGGGATATTGGCTAACTGAGCCAGGACATCAAAGCGGTAAGGTGCTGTGGATCCTTCCGCTACGTCCTTCGAAAGAACTCGAGAAAACCGAAGTTCTTTTTGTTTCTCCCCGGGTTGCTTCGTGGAGGTTTTGGCTGGCTCTGCAGCAGGCCTTGGAGGAGTTATCGCCGTTTCGCCATACTTTTTCAAATATGGCTGCCCCGAACGGGTTTCTGCCACCAGCTGACTGGGTTCCGCGGCCAGAACTATTGTCTCCTCTTCTGAGTCGGTCAGCGGGGGAATATTAGTTTCCGCTTCTCGAGAAGAGGCACACACCACGTTGCAAGATAAGGCCTTTGCTTTGCCTTTGGACTTCCTGCTGATTACAGTAGTCCATTGCTGGCCATCAATAAGGTCGGGATGGACCCACATGACTTCTCCTCGAGGTGTGGGAACAGGTACCAAGCCCTTTTCTTGCTGCTGGTGCGGGTCTGTGTTGACCATTCTCAGCTCTCCTCTTGGGATAGGGACTACTCCAAAGGGTGTTGGAGGTTGCCTTCCAAACTGGAGGACTGATATTAGCCGTCACCTTCTTCTGCTCTGGTCGGAGTTTCAATACCTCCACGTCAATCAGGGCCTGAAGGATGTCCTTGAAGACATAACAGCTCTTGGTAGGGTGTCCCAACATCCTGTGGTACATGCAGTAGCTGGGATTGTCGGTCTTACCGACTTCCTCGGGGCGCCTAGCTTCAGGAAGCTTCAGCCGATTGCTCTTATTGAGTAATTTGAAGAGCGAGTCGACATGTTCATCCTTGAAGGAATACTGCTTGTTGGCCCGTGGTTGGCTTGAAGAGCCACTTCCCTTGACCGGTTGAGGTTTGACAGGGGACTTGGTCTCTGCTGCCAAGTTATCCTTCCTTCTTGTTTGGACGGATGTGTCTGGCGCGCGCCTTGTCGACCTCTCAGGCCTGGGCTTACTGATTGGTCACTAATGTTGCATATTTAATGTCACATTTTCATACTTATTTTTAATAAAAGCCTGCATAGTCCTAATTAATTGTTTGATTTATTTGCAGGCCCAATCCTTAAGGAGATGAAGGGAAATGAGCCCAAAAACCCACCAGAATTCTGAATTAAATCAGAGTTAATTCGCACAAATAAAATCAGGGCAAAATCAAGAGGTTGAAACTGGTTGAGAAGAATCCTCTCAGAATTGATCGGTTAAAGCCAAGAAATCCAAGGTCATTTCGTCAGAATCCGGAGCTCTAACGACAAAACCAACAAAGGATAAAGCCAGAAGAAGACCCCGGACAGACCCACCAACAGGGTGTGGCCATCTGGCCACACCCTTGCCGCAGAATTGCGGCAAAAGCCGCAATTCTGCGGCAATCTTAGGGAGTTACGGGGAGCGTGAACTCCCCCGACCTCCCCGGGATCTTGGTTGTTAGGGTTTTTGCCTATAAAAAAGCATTTGCTGCACTGAAAATGGAGGCGAAGGCAGAGATAAGATTTAGCTTAGTTTTCATTTCTTAGTTTAGGTTTTTAGTCTTTCTTTTTATGTAATTTTAGTTTTCATTTATGTAATTCAGAGGAGATGGACTTTCATCGAAGAATAAGACTGAAGCTTGAGCTGGAGTGACACCGGTGTAAGACTTGTTTCTTTTCTTTGTTTGTAATGAAATCGAATCAAAGTTCTTTTTATATGCACTTCTTTTCAGTCTTCTTTTTCTTCTTCTTTCTATTTTACCTTTCTTTTTGGTACAACTGTCTTCCAAGTGAGTCTAGAAGCATCGAAAGAGCCTTGCCATTGCGAGTGCCATCGATAGCTCATGACGATGGAGTAGAGTCTCTCTCTGTATCATTTCATTCTTGAAGTAGTCTTGATGATGTAATGTGGATGAAGACCAACACTCTAATCTTATGGGCTATGCGCTGAATGCCTCCACTTCAAGGTAAAATCGTCGCTGCAGACTCAAGGTAAGCTTTTGACGAAGAGAAGGTAAGCAGTTGTTTTTATTTCTTTTCTTTTTTTTTCTGTAAATTAAATCACAAACACAATACCTCTTCTAAATCATCCTTTTCACCTCCTTGTCGCTTTCTTTCACCACTTCTTCCCAATTGTTTTCACTCTTTCTTTTCCACTTCATTGTACATAGTCGCTTTCTTTTGCTTTCTGATTTTCCCACCTTCTTCCTCTTTCATATTCTTCTAACTTTAACTATAACTTCTTTTTCATTTTTATAACTTTAAAACAGAGAAGAATCTTCGCTTATTTTGATAACGATTTCAATAAAACTGTAATCGCTTCCATCGCAAACCCTCCTTGTGGATCACGACCCGCATAGCCACTTGCTATAGCGGAAGAATTGAGCAACTGCACATATTTGTTTTAAGTTCTATAATCTCGTATTCTTTGTGCAGGTTTGGCCTCAATCAAATTTTGACGCCGTTGCCGGGGAGGGTAAAACGGTTTTTATTGAAATCTGAATTTTTATTGCAAATTTTTAAGAACTAAATGAATTTTCTTCTCTGTTGCAGGTTATAGGTTGAAGAAAACAGGAACTTTGCATTGTAGTGACATATAAGTGGATCTGGGCCTCTGCTCTCGAAAGCAGAGACCAGGATCCCTCCAAATTGCCGCAAAATCCTGGCTTTTGCCGCAAATTTGCGGCAATAAGGAGTGCACTAATGATCATTTTCTGCAGGGTCTCTGATTCTGCAAAATACTTCTGCTGCATTACTTAATTCCCTGTAATATTCACCCTATACCTGCTTAATAATGTCAAACAGTAAAAAATTGGTTGTAATCGTTAAAAGTTGATTAGACATTTGCATTTCTAGGCACGTGTCTTTTCAATTCATTTACTTTTACTGTTGAAGAGTGCTGGAGGCAAGGTACGTTTTGCATTGCATGTAGACTAGGAATCAACTCTTGCTTGATTTTCATGCTTTGAGTGTATCCTAGTTATATTTCTTGTACACTTGCGCAATTCAATTTTAAGGGCATACCCGTAAATAAGATAAGGTGGGGATTTTATCACCCTTTCCTTAGCCCGCAAATCATATTCCAAGCACTCACTAACCCAAGCCTAACTAAAAAAAAGAGTAGACGTTGGCCCTAAGGACATCTTGGACTCACTTAGGAGATTATCCTAAGGGGGAAAAGTGTTAGAAATTGACTCTTGCAAAATCAGTGTCTAGGAAGGGATTAAGGGCCGAAAGCCCGAAGGTTGGTGGTTATTTAATTAAGGAACGTCTTTGACGGAAAACCTCCCACCAACCTTGCCCTGACCTGGCTGATTAGCTTGTGGTCAAAGTCTACATTAGACCTCCCGTGGACAGTCTAATCAGTTAGGAGTCGTCTAGGTCATAGGTCTACCCTAACCTAGTTAGAATTTTTTTTCTTTTATTTGTTTGCTTATTTGTTTGTTTTTCTTTATTTGTATTCTATTGTGTGATATGGACTATAATAATTTTTTCAACTTCAATAATAATCCATATTACACACCGGCTTCATTTTCGGATATTACCAACCCGGCATATCATAACTTTGACCAACCTAGTGTGCCGGATTGGTCTTATCCGAATCAATATGACCCATACCCCCATCTAATAACTATAATTTCCATAATGATTTCAACTCTTCACCGAGTCAGTGGGGATTCACCTCCCCCGAGCATAATTTCCAACCACCTTGCCCTCCTTCTCCACCCAGTCCACATTATGTTCAAGATTCATACTCAGTTCCACCCGTCCAAAATAGGAAACCATCAATTTTGGAACGGAGTATGCGTGATTCCAAACACAAATCCCAAAATCTGATGGACTCACAATTTCAATACCACTTCCAAGACAACTCTTCATCTTTTCATCAAAACAATGAACCCATCAATTATGAAAAGATGCTAGAAGCCATGACTCATGCTCAAAATGCTAGAAATCGTGACATAGATATGATGGTCGAATCTCTACGTTCCCACCGTCCTGATGTCACTTACCATTCTGTTAGAGCCAAAGAGTCATGTTGTTTTGGAAATCAAGATTCTATTTCAGAACAACCATGTGAACTTACCCAAACTCCACATGATATTGATAGTTTGGCTAGTTTTCCTTTCCCTGAAATAGAACTTGAAAATGATTATGATCCTGAACCCCAACTTAGTGATTCAATTCCATTTCCTGATTCGATTATGACTCCGGTACCTTCACCTGACTTCGATCTTTTCCCGGAGTCAACATTGGATCTTGTACCAATTCATAAAGAAATTGAATCACCCATCTTTGAGGATCATGTTGAACTTGACCAACTTTACAATTTTGAAAATCTCATGGATAAATTGGCAAGTTCTCCATTTTTTGATATTGAACTCAATGAGATATGTGACCTAGATTCTCACATATGTGATCCAGTTCAACTTTCTGAATCAATATTGAATCCTGTTTTATTACCAAACTTGAATAATATTCTAGAGTCAGTTTTGATTCCTCCACCTATCATTTCTGAACTAGAATCACCCACATTAGGTCACATTCCATTGTTGGAAAATACATGTGGACTGGAGTTTCAATTTCTTGACTTGGACCCAATTTCTGAACCTATTTCGACTCCTGAACCTTTACTTGACTTAAGTCACCTTCCTGAGTCGGTATTAGTTCCTGTCCTTCCCGAGTCCAAGTCAACCGTTCTATCATTTCATACACCATTCTGGGACGAGGTGGTTGACAAATTTGACTCCGAAATTAGTTATGGAATATGAAAATTAGATGGGGTCAAATATTTAATAAAAATTCTTAATGGATTTATCTTTTTAGTGGGTCATATTAAAGATAGTGCTGGTGGGTTCCTTCGAGACCCAAGAAAAGTTGATTGGGCCATGTTTCGTGGACCAATCAGACCACCACCGGAACCACCACCTTAAGGTAACCTTTTCCTTCCCTTTCTTCTTTTTCATGCATCTATGCAATAATTCATACATTGAGGACAATGCATGAGATAGGTGTGGGGGAGGGTCTAACATAACTTTTCTTTTTCTTTAAAACAAAAAAAAAAAATTGACATTTTTCTTTACTTTTAAAAAAACTTTTTAAAAAATAGAAACAATATTTTGACTTATTTTTGTAAGAAATTAAGTTAATTTTAAGGAATAGGAAAATCCAAATTAGGATTTCTTATACTTGGTCAAAATAAGATAATTTGTTTGATTTTTAGGGTTAGGAAGATAACTTGTTAAAGTAATTTAGTCTTGATCTTTACCTTGATGAAATATGCATACTTCATACACTTACACACTTAGGGTTCAAAAACAAAGATTCTTATGCCTTATAAAAATATATATATATATAAAAAAATGAATAAGTCTAATTATTGATTAGCTAGGTGCTTTGGCCTAAGCAAGCCTTAGTATTTATGCGAAAGATAATTAGATAAGTTTAAAAAAAAAATGAATAAGTCTAATTATTGATTAGCTAGGTGCTTTGGCCTAAGCAAGCCTTAGTATTTATGCGAAAGATGATTAGATCCTCTGATTAAGCTGGGTGTCTGTGCCTAATAAAGCATGAGTATTCACGCCTAAAAGAGGTTCATATAATAAAATCCTTAGTTTTGTGGCCTTGTCTGCTCGAGTCCTTAAGTCCTAGGGGTGTCTTCTCACCTGGTGCCCTAAGACCGTTTGGTTTGGGAGTCATCGATTAGAGGCTCGTTACATGGGCAGATTAGAAAGCCCAATAAACTAAGGAATAATACCACAAAAAAAAAAGAAGTAAAAGTATATATATAAATAAATAAGGCATAAGAGTTAGAGTTAATGAACCCTTAGTCAAAATTTTCACAGTCACAAGGTGCATATGACTTAGGGTAAAGTAATAGACTAGATGAGAAGTACAATTTGACTCCTTACTTTGATTGATAACAAATTTTTGAATAGAGACTAAGTTTAGGAATAAAAAATTCGGGTTTCCTATAACTTATAGATTGCTTAGATCTTACAATCATATTTCAAATATTTTCTCTTTCAAAATGCTTTTCGAAAATACTAACTCTTTATTTCCCTTTCTTTATGGATTTTGTGGGTGTAATCCGCTGAAAACCCTCACGAGATAAAACTCGTCCTCTAGGGGAAACCTAGAGGTTTAACGGCTTGTTGCACATGCTCAGTGCAATCGCGCGACCTGCGAAAGTGGTCTAATAATTCTTAGTTTAATTTAGTTGTTTTGCTCGAGGACGAGCAAAAGATAGGTATGGGGGTGTGATTGGTCACTAATGTTGCATATTTAATGTCACATTTTCATACTTATTTTAATAAAAGCTTGCATAGTCCTAATTAATTGTTTGATTTATTTGCAGGCCCAATCCTTAGGGAGATGAAGAGAAATGAGCCCAAAGCCCACCAGAATTCTGAATTAAATCAGAGTTAATTCGCACAAATAAAATCAGGGCAAAATCAAGAGGTTGAAACCGGTTGAGAAGAATCCTCTCAGAATCGATCGGTTAAAGCCAAGAAATCCAAGGTCATTTCGTTAGAATCCGGAGCTCCAACGACAAAACCAACAAAGGATAAAGCCAGAAGAAGACCCCGGACAGACCCACCAACAGGGTGTGGCCATCTGGCCACACCCTTGTCGCAGAATTGCGGCAAAAGCCGCAATTCTGCGGCAATCTTGGGGAGTTACGGGGAGCGTGAACTCCCCCGACCTCCCCGGGATCTTGGTTGTTAGGGTTTTTGCCTATAAAAAGGCATTTGCTGCACTGAAAATGGAGGCGAAGGCAAAGATAGGATTTAGCTTAGTTTTCATTTCTTAGTTTAGGTTTTTAGTCTTTCTTTTTATGTAATTTTAGTTTTCATTTATGTAATTCAGAGGAGATGGACTTTCATCGAAGAATAAGACTGAAGCTTGAGCTGGAGTGACACCGGTGTAAGACTTGTTTCTTTTCTTTGTTTGTAATGAAATCGAATCAAAGTTCTTTTTATATGCACTTCTTTTCAGTCTTCTTTTTCTTCTTCTTTTCTATTTTATCTTTCTTTTTGGTACAACTATCTTCCAAGTGAGTCTAGAAGCATCGAAAGAGCCTTGCCATTGCGAGTGCCATCGATAGCTCATGACGATGGAGTAGAGTCTCTCTCTGTATCATTTCATTCTTGAAGTAGTCTTGATGATGTAATGTGGATGAAGACCAACACTCAAATCTTATGGGCTATGCGCTGAATGCCTCCACTTCAAGGTAAAATCGTCGCTGCAGACTCAAGGTAAGCTTTTGACGAAGAGAAGGTAAGCAGTTGTTTTTATTTCTTTTCTTTTATTTCTGTAAATTAAATCACAAACACAATACCTCTTCTAAATCATCCTTTTCACCTCCTTGTCGCTTTCTTTCACCACTTCTTCCCAATCGTTTTCACTCTTTCTTTTCCACTTCATTGTACATTGTCGCTTTCTTTTGCTTTCTGATTTTCCCACCTTCTTCCTCTTTCATATTCTTCTAACTTTAACTATAACTTTCTTTTTCATTTTTATAACTTTAAAACAGAGAAGAATCTTCGCTTATTTTGATAACGATTTCAATAAAACTGTAATCGCTTCCATCGCAAACCCTCCTTGTGGATCACGACCCGCATAGCCACTTGCTATAGCGGAAGAATTGAGCAACTGCACATATTTGTTTTAAGTTCTATAATCTCGTATTCTTTGTGCAGGTTTGGCCTCAATCACTTACCTTCTTCCGCTCTGACGCGGGCGACAATCTCCTCAGCCTGTTCACCCTGCTGGATCAGTTGCTTCCAGGTGCGGCTTTCAGCAACTCCTATTTAAGCAAGGAGTGAGGTTTGGAGGTTATGGCGGCATGTTTCCACTAGGGTGGCCTGGGTCATACCACTTGGGCATCGGAGTGCCACGTTCCGAAATCTTTCCACGAAAGACTTAACGGACTATCCCTTTCGCTGCTTGGTGGCTAAAAGGGTAGGCATGTTGACCTCCGAGTCATCTTCAAAGAAGCGAGTTAAGAAGAGCTTCTCCAAGTCGCCCCAATTCTTGATGGAGCCTTCTGGAAGCTTCATGAACCATTCAAAGGCCAGCCCTTTTAGGGTGCCGATGAATAAACGCGCCAGGATGGCGTCGTTATCTACCACATTCCCAGTTTGGGACTTGAAATAGTAGATGTGTTGGTTCGGTGAACCCTTCCCATCAAATGCTTGGAGGGTTGGAGCCTTGAACTTGGGCGGATATGGAACCAGGTCCCACTCGGCTGGATATGGGCGGACCACCCCTGCTTCTTGGAGACCTTTCCGATTGGTAAGGGCTTCAAGGCGCTGCTCCAACTGATTCATTCTTTTAGAATGAACCTTTCCCTGGTCTTGATCGTTCTTTTCCTGCGACGAGGACTTAGACGAACCAGAGGAGGGTTGCCCTTTCTTCTCGGAGCGTTCGGAAGATGAGTTTTCTCCCTCTTTTCGTTTGCCCTTAGACTTTCTAGGGGGAGATTTCTTCCTGTCTTCGAGCAATTGTGCGAGCATCTGTTTGAGAGAGTCGATAGATTCCCGTTGAGCAAGAATCATATCGAGTTGTTTCCTCTGGACCTGGGCTTGCTGATCCAGGCGCCGGGCTGTCTCCTCAGGAGTGCCCGTCATGTAGGTGAAAGCCTCTTTCTCTGTAGAAGAGTTTGAGGCCTGCGATTCTGCTACAGCAGAATGAGAGTCATTCATTTTAACGCCCCGGGCTAGGGCATTATAGTCGATCGGGGGAATGGCCCCGGTCCGGGTGCGAGTGTGTCGGTACACTCCTTCCGGTTCAGAGTCAGATTCATCCTCGGAACTGACTGCAGGTTGTTTTCCCCTGCTCCTGCTCGTCATATTTGCAGTGAGCTCTGGATACTCAGCGTCAGAGAACACTCTCCGCCTATGAGAGCGTCTTCTTTTGGCTGATGGGGGAATCAGGGTCAGCTGTCTAACTAAAGACTGCTGGTTCACGCCTGAACCGCAACGGCACTCAGAGAGCATGGAGATGAGCCGTTGGCAGCAACATGATGAAGTGGTTTGACTAGCACTTCTTTTCTTCGTCAAGTAATCTCTTAGATCCATGGAAAGAGGATCGAAGAGATTAGTCTCGCAACTTCGAGGGCACGAGGCATCTTTGTGCTGTACAGCCTGGACGCGGAATTCAGAGGCGTGGTTCTCGCGCCGCAGCTGTACGACGCGTGTCTGGCGTCTCTGTTGAGATGAGACGCGACTGTCGCGTTGCTGCTTGGTGCGTCGGGGCAAAGACGCTTGAGAGTGAGTGGGCCGCTGGGCCTCACGCCTAAGGGCGCGTGCCTGCTGCACTTGACGAGGCGCGCAGGCTTCGCCTCGGCGTTTGGTGAGTTGGGCTTCAGAGGGCCTAATTTGGGGAGTCTCGCGTTTGGGCCGCCAAACGCGGACTTCGCGTGCTGGACACGGCGCGACTAAGGCGCCGGATTGAACTTTGCGTCCTGCCTCAGTTGGACAATCAGAAGTTCCAACTTGCAGTTGACGCGCACGCCTCCTCTGTCGACGCTTAGCGTTTCGGTTTCATCGTGGTGGTGGAGAAAAGCCAACGACGACATGGTGCTGAGGGAGAGGGTGGGTTGGCTGGATACCAGGGATCTTGACCACGCGGGTCTCTTGAGAGACGCTGACGCGCGTGTTCCGCATGGCGTGGTTGGTCGCAACGGCAGTTGTGCCTTAGACTACGCGGGCCTCCTGAGAGACGTTGGCGCGTGTATCCTGCTTGGCACAGTTGGCTGCGACACCCTTCACAGCAGCAGCGCCTCAGAGCGAATTTCGGGGCAGGTCCCCGTAGAGACCCTGCGACAGACGCGGGTCTTTGGGCTCTTGGAGCCGGAAGAGAGAAACTCTTCATACTTTGCCTGGTCGAATTCGACGACGAGCGATTCGACCATCTTCCAATTATGGAGGACGTCACCTTGCGCCATGATTTGTTCGTCAGTGACAAATGTAGTCTCCAGCGGAGTCGCCATCTCTTGTATGCGCCGGAAAAGAGGGGATCAAATTGTAAAATTCTTTTGATTGGATAGAAAATTACAACAGATCGGTCTTCCGATTACAAGGGAGGGAGGATGTTGAGTCTTGAATCCTCCCTTTGTTTAAGGCTGGGTTCTTCGTGTGGCGATGGAGAGTGAATCTTGTTCTCCGTTGACCAAGTGAACGTCGAGATCTTCCGGGGCTTTTCTCTTCGGGTGGTTGACGGAGTAACACAGCTCTGTCTACCAAAACTCTCAAAGAGAAGGTAGGCAAAAAGCAACTTGAACACAGCAAGTTCTTTGAAGGGTTTCTCTCTTTTCTCTTAGAGTTCTTTTCTCCCAAAAATCCTCTGACTGAAAAAATCCCCTCCCCTCTTCATAGCGACGGGGCTATTTATAGGGGTTTTTAGGGGCGTACGTGCCTCCTGAAAACACTCCATAATGGGGGCTAACCTTCCCCGTTATGTGGGCCGTGATTGGCCCTAAAACCGGGACGGTTACAACTGAGACGCGGGTGTCAACCCACGCGCCTTGGAGCTATTAAGACGCGGGTTTCGGACCTCGCGCCTTGATGCTGAGACGCGGGTTTGGACCCTCGCGCCTTGGTGCTGAGACGCAGGTTTGGACCCTCGCGCCTTGGAGCGGCTGAGACGCGGGTAAGATTAACCTTGCGTCTTGGTGCTGAGACGCGGGTTTGGACCCTCGCGCCTTGGGGCGGCTGAGACGCGGGTAAGATTAACCTTGCGTCTTGGAATTCTGCTTTTAGACAGCCTACACCAATATCCCGACCCGAATCACTCTTTACGAGCTCCTGAGGCTATCAAAGTCAACTAGAGAGGCTCTAGCTGACGCTGAGGTTTTCATGACCCAGGTGCCAGTTAGACCACGGGAGGAAGATGTAGAGGGTTGCCTCCACGCCTCCCAAAATGCTCCCTGCATCACTTTCACGGCAGATGATATGTTAAAGGGAAACATGATCAACCCCTATACTTCACAGGGTACATCAGATCATCTTAAGTAAGCGTATTCAGGTAGATCCAGGGTCTACATTGAGCATTATGCCTCGCCGGGTCATGCAACATTTAGGGATTCCTACCCACCGGTTGAGCGCTACCCAAATGACCATTTATGGGTTCAATACCAATGGTACCCATCCAATGGGGAAGATCAAGCTCAAATGCCAAATTGGGGATTTAAACTCAGAAGTGACATGCTACGTGATCGATGCCGATACCTCATACAATTTGCTGCTGGGACGACCATAGATTCATCGTAATTCTATCGTTCCTTCCACTCTCCACCAAGTCATGAAATACATCGACGGGAGTGGAAAGGTACGAACGTTGATTGCCGAAAGGCATCCGTTCAAGGGAGTCGAGAACTATTTCACAGATTCTCTCATGTATCATGAATTTGTGGAAATAAACGAAATCCCGCAACCAGAGGATCAAGACTCTGGTAATGAAGCCGACACCGAGCCGAAAAAAGAAGAGTGCATGTGGGAACTAGATCCACTTGTAACGAGCATTAATAAGCTCGAGCTGATAACACCGCCGATGATGTAAGCGGATGGTATATTAATGAAGAATTAGATTTGGCTTATTTTTCTGTGTTCGCTTCTGATTCAGTGCCGTCAGATACTAGTACTGAAGTGGATGATGACCTCTGGTCGGCAATGGATGCTTTGACATCATTGCATGTACCAGTGAAGTCGTCCTTCGAAACGTACCAAGATGCTGGTAATGTGCAAGAATCAATATTCATGGTTCCAGCAAGACGGAAAGGCCAAAAACCAATTCTTTTCGGAGGAATTAAATCCAAACTGATGTCCCGTGAAGAATCAGAAAGCGAGAACGAATCCCCTCAGTTCGGTCATTATGAGCCAAATGCACTCAGAATGATGGAAAGCATGGGGTATGATCTGACAAACAGTTCAGGGTTGAATTTCGGCAAAGGAAAGAGAACCCTACTCCGATCTTTTGTGCCAAAAGGGAAAACCCTGATTATTATCATCAGACTCGCAGGGGGTTGGGCTATGTGTCAACCCGATCTTATCAACCTCTGACTCTGAAGAGTCATTATGCCATGATTACTCATTGGGCACGTCATCGTGGGAGTCAGATGTTAGTGTCGGCAACATCTTCAGAGAACTTTCAGTGAATATGGTTTCAACAAGCCACCTAGAAAACGGGGATGAAGAAATGACCCGATCTGATACAGATCCTTGGATCAAACACTTAAATGCTCTTTGGGATACTCGCTTTGAACAGCGCGAGCCACCCACGGAAGATAAGGTTGCTCAGATTAATCTAGGAGATGAGACTAATCCTAAGCCCATCTTTATAAGCGAAAGCCTGTCGCCTTCTGAGAAAGAGGATTTAATATCTCTTGTGCGAGAGTATATAGATGTTTTTGCCTGGAATTACGAGGACATGCCTGGACTTGATCCTCGAGTGGCTATGCATCGCCTCGACATTAATGCGGACGTAAACTGGTCAAATAACAGCAGCGACGGTTCCGTCCAGAAGTAATGGAGGCAATTCAATCAGAAGTCAAAAAAACTTATAGACTCTGGCTTCATTAAGGAAGAACAACATCCTGATTGGGCAGCCAACATCGTCCCCGTTGCTAAAAAGTACGGAAAGATCCAGATCTGCATTAATTTTCGCGATCTAAACGACGCCTGTTCCAAGGACGAATTCCCACTGCCAATTATGGATGTCATGATTGACAATACGTGTGGATTCGAGCGAATGTCCTTCATGGATGGTGATTGGTAGTGAAAAGTGCATTTTTATCATCATATTTACCATCACATTTTCATATTTATTCATTTAATTCTGCACATTTATTAATATTTTGTAATTTATTGTGTGCAGGCCTCGAATTCTTATTTTTATAATAAATAAAGCTTAATGAAGCCCAAAAGCCCACATTTGAAGCCCAGGTGTAAAAGTGCAAATATCAATTGTCAAAGTGCAAATACACAAAGGGCTGAAGTTGCAAATATCAAAGATGAGGGAAGGATAGACTTCTACCCAACCCTAAACTCTTGCAGATGAGAATGAAAAGAGTGCAGAGATAAGGAAATTTGTTTAAAAGAGAGTGGGAGAATTCAAAATCTAGGTAACTTGATTATCAAGTTATCTCGAAATCCCAAGATGAAGAGCCAGGATCACACTTCCAGAAACAAACGCCCAGATGAACGGATCAGGAGAGGCCACGCGCCAAAGCGCGTGGCCAGAAGAGCCAGTTTTGTCGCAAAATTGCGGCAAAAACCAGGATTTTGCGGCAATTTAGATGAGATCAGTTTCCAGTTTTTGTGGGCAGGTTTATCCAGCACTCTTCGGCCTTCTGCACCTATAAAAACCCCCTGCAGTGCAACGTACAGAGCGTCCAGCGTCCAGCAAAGGGCCAAAAGCTAGGGTTTTTAGGTTTTTCTTCTTCTAGGTTAGATTTTATTTCCCCCATTGTAAATTTCTATTTTCTTTTTGTAAAAACTGAGAGGAGATGATGTATTCATGGAGGAAGGGATCTACTTGTACTGATGGTGACAGTCGGTGTAAGTTCTATTTTTCCACCATTGTTTAATAATCAAATCGAGGTTTGCTTTTATTTTGTATTGTTTTATTTCTTTTCTTCTTATTTAATCTTGTGTATCTCAGTATTTACTTCCTTCATTTATTCTCTAATGTCTTGCCCACCATGAGAACCAACTGCTTCGAGAATACCTAGCCGAGGAAGAGCCCTTGATGGCCTATGGCGATGAATAGGTCTTCAAAGTTGCTTTTATTTCATAGTTAGGAAGGCGGACGATCCTATACGCCATGCTTGTACGCCTTCCAAGAAAAGGTAAATCATCGCAACGGTTCAAACGGTAAGCAGACTGAAGAGGTAAGTTTTCTTTTCTTTTCTTTTCTTTTTAGATTAAATCACAACTTCTCCCAATTTATTTGCCGACCCATTGTAAATACCACTTCCTTTCTATTTAACTAATAAAAATAAAAACTTTAGAGAAACTTGCTTAACGCTTCCATCGCAGTCCCTCCCTGAGGATCACGACCCGCATAGCCTTGCTACAGCGGATTAGAATTGAGAACTTGCACATCCTATTCTTAAAACTAAAATACTACATTTTGTGTGCAGGAAATCTCAGTCAACAAATTGGCGCCGTTGCCGGGGAGGGACGGTAAGTTTTCTCTAAATAAAAAAAAATTAATTAACTAATAATTCTTTATTCTTTTCTGTTTGCAGGTTTGGAGAACAGGAAACAGAAACATAGCAGCAGCAGTGGACATATAGCTATCCTGTGCCTCTGCCCTCGAAGGCAGAACACAGGAAGCTACTGTTTTGCCGCAGATCTGCGGCCAGAGCCGCAATTCTGCGGCAACAGTAGAGAACTACTGATCCCAATTTCTGCAGGTTGCTGCAAAGTTCAAATACTGTTTACTGCTCTGTTGATTTTGTTCTGTGATAACCCTGCTTACTGCTAATTAATTCAACAGTAAAAAGTTTGTTGTTAATGATAAAAATTGATTAGACGTTTGCATATTAGGCACGTGTCTTTTCAATTATTTATTTTTACTGTTGAAGAGTGCTGGCGACAAGGTACGTTTGCATAGCATATAGATTAGGAAACACTCTTGGTTGTTTACTGCTTTCTTGAGTGATTACTTTTCTACAGCTTTACACGTACACTAATTCATCTTAAGGGCATAACCCATAAATAAGATAAAGTGGGGATTTCATCACCCTTCCTTAGCCCAAAAATCATATTCCGAGCACTCACAACCCTAACCCTAATTAAAAATTGACTAGACGTTGGCCCTAGGGACTTCTCGGACTCAATTAGGAGATTATCCTAAGGGGGAACGGTGCTGGAAGTTGACTCTTGCCAAATCAGTGTCTAGGAAGGGGATTGAGGGCCGAAAGCCCGAAGATTGGTGGTTATTTAATTAAGGAACGTCTTTGACGGAAAACCTCCCACCACTCTTGCCCCGACCTGGCTGATTAACTTGTGGTCAAAGTCTATACCCTACCTCCCGTGGACAGTCTAACCAGTTAGGAGTCGTCTAGGTCTAGGTCTACCCTAACTTAGGTTAGAAATTTTCTTTTTTGTTTGTTTTTTTCTTTTGTTTGCTTTGTGTGATATGACCTATAACAATAATTTTTTCAATTTTAATGAGGATCCATATTATACACCAACCTCTTTTTCGGATATTACCAACCCGGCATATCATAACTCTAACCAACCTAGTGTGCCAGATTGGTCTTATCCGAATCATTACATGCCCCAGTCCCAATACTATGAACAAGATTGGAATAATCATCACTACTCTTCACAGAGTCAATGGGGATTCAACACCCCTGAGCCATATGGTCAACCACCTGTTCAACCATTATCTTCATATACGTCTTTTCCCACATCACCAAGGTTTCAGTCCTCCATTGATCTATTCGATGGGTTAGAAGAAAAAGTGGATCGGTTGCAAGATACAATGAATGATCAAAATTTCTAGACTTTCAAACATTCTTGAGCATCTTGATAGGAACCAAGAATCATTCTGTTTAGAAGACCTTGATCAAAATTCAATTTCATCACATCAATATGAACTTGCTCAATCCCAATCCTTGGACAAATTGGCTAGTTTTAATTTAATAAGATTGAATTAGATTATGAATGTGAACCCGATCCCCAACTTTGCGATTCAGTTTCCATCTTCGAATCTATGTTGACTCCAGTATCCTTACCCAATTTGGACCAATTTTCTGAGCCAACATTTATTCCCGTACCATAGATCATGAAATTGAATCACCATTTTTGATGATCACCATATTGAACTTGACCAATTTCATACTTGTGAAAGCCCTATTGACAAATTGGCAAGTTCTCATTTTTATGAGGTTGAACCCAATGAGATATGTGACCTAGATTCCTAAATCTGTGATCAAGTTCAAATTCCCGAATCATTATTGACTCCTGTTTTGTTACCTGACTCAGGTAATCTTTTAGAGTCAGTTTTGATTCCCACACCTATCATTCCTAAACTTGAATCACCAATATTGAGTCACATTCCATTGTGGGAAGATGATTGTGGACTTGATTTTTCATTTCTTAACTTGGACCCACTTCTTGAACCATGCTCGACTCCTGAACCCTTACTTGATTTAAGTTACCTTCCTGAGTCGGTATTAGTTCCTGAACCTATCATTCTTGAGTCCAAGTTAACCATCCTACCAAGTCACATTCTTTTTTTGGACATAGGTATAGACCATGACTCTGTGATGATTTTCCAGGACTGGTCATGTAAAGGGAGTAAGTTTCACGAGAGGATCTTCCATGATCCTATTCATTCTGGGGACTTTAATTATGTAAATAAAAAGAGGTCAATAAAGGTAGGTCCCGTGAACTACCACGTTATCTTGTTTGGGCCGCATTTCGTGGACCAATTAGACCACCACCGGAACCACCACCTTAAGGTAACTTCCGCCTTCCCTTGTTCTGTTTCATGCATATATGCATACATTCATACATTGAGGACAATGTATGAGATAAGTGTGGGGGTGGGCTTTACTAAAATACTAACATAAGGTAGAAACTAACAAAAATTTGCTAATAAAATTATTATTTTTTAAAAAAAATGTAAAAAAAAATGTTATAAAAAGGAAATATTTTGACTTATTTTTTGAAAGAAATCTAAGTTAGTTTTAAGGATTAGGAAAATCATGATTAGGATTTCTAAAAACTTGGTCAAAATAAATAAATTGTTTAAATTTAGGTATAGGAAGAGAAATTGAATAATTAGTTAGTCTTAATTTTTACCTTAATGAAATGTGCATTCCTAGTACATATCTAGGATTCTAAGACAAAGACCTTGTGCCTCATAAATAAAAAAAAATAATAATATCACCAATTAAGCTGGATACATGTGCCTCAAGAAGCATAAGTATTCACGCCTAAAGGTGAGTTCTAAATAAAAATAAAGTCCTTAGTTTTGTGGCCTAGTTCATTCGAATTTGAGTCCGCGGGGTGTTTTCTCACCTGGTGCCCTAAAGCAGACCGGTTTGGAGCCACCGACTTTAAGTTCGCTACATGGGTGGATTAGAAAGCCTAAGAAAACTGAGAAATATTATACATGTATTAACACATCTATTAGTCAATTAGTTAGGTATGAGGGCCTCAAGAAGCCTTGATACTTATACGAAAGAAAATTAGATGAGTTATACATGCCAAAAAAAAAAATTATATTAACACATCTAATAGTCAATTAGTTAGGTATGAGGGCTCAAGAAGCCTTGATACTTACACGAAAGAAAATTAGATGATGTTATAAAAATAATAAAGAGGCATGAGAGTCCAAGTTAAGGAATTGCTAGTAAAAATTCATAAGGATGCATATGATTTTTGGTAACGAAAAAGACTATATTAGAAATTCAATTTTAATCCTTACCTAAAATGAATAACAATTGACTTTATAAAGACTAGGTTTGAAGAATGAATAAAAATGATAATCCTAAAACTTATAGACTACTTAGTCTCTTCAAATATAATTCAAATATTTTCTTTTATGGATTTTGTGGGTGTAATCCGCTGAAAACCCTCACGAGACAACACTCGTCCTCTAGGGTAACCTAGAGGTTTAACGGCTTGTTGCACATGCTAAGTGCAACCGTGATTCCTACGAAAGTGAGTTAGGTTAGATTAATTTTTCTTTTTCTTTGTTTTTACTCGTGGACGAGCAAAAAGATAAGTGTGGGGTGTGATTGGTAGTGAAAAGTGCATTTTTATCATCATATTTACCATCACATTTTCATATTTATTCATTTAATTCTGCACATTTATTAATATTTGTAATTTATTGTGTGCAGGCCTCGAATTCTTTTTTTATAATAAATAAAGCTTAATGAAGCCCAAAAGCCCACATTTGAAGCCCAGGTGTAAAAGTGCAAATATCAATTGTCAAAGTGCAAATACACAAAGGGCTGAAGTTGCAAATATCAAAGATGAGGGAAGGATAGACTTCTACCCAACCCTAAACTCTTGCAGATGAGAATGAAAAGAGTGCAGAGATAAGGAAATTCGTTTAAAAGAGAGTGGGAGAATTCAAAATCTAGGTAACTTGATTATCAAGTTATCTCGAAATCCCAAGATGAAGAGCCAGGATCACACTTCCAGAAACAAACGCCCAGATGAACGGATCAGGAGAGGCCACGCGCCAAAGCGCGTGGCCAGAAGAGCCAGTTTTGCAGCAAAATTGCGGCAAAAACCAGGATTTTGCGGCAATTTAGATGAGATCAGTTTCCAGTTTTTGTGGGCAGGTTTATCCAGGACTCTTCGGCCTTCTTGCACCTATAAAAAACCCCCTGCAGTGCAACGTACAGAGCGTCCAGCGTCCAGCAAAGGGCCAAAAGCTAGGGTTTTTAGGTTTTTCTTCTTCTAGGTTAGATTTTATTTCCCCCATTGTAAATTTCTATTTTCTTTTTGTAAAAACTGAGAGGAGATGATGTATTCATGGAGGAAGGGATCTACTTGTACTGATGGTGACAGTCGGTGTAAGTTCTATTTTTCCACCATTGTTTAATAATCAAATCGAGGTTTGCTTTTATTTTTGTATTGTTTTATTTTCTTTTCTTCTTATTTAATCTTGTGTATCTCAGTATTTACTTCCTTCTATTTGTTCTCTAATGTCTTGCCCACCATGAGAACCAACTGCTTCGAGAATACCTAGCCGAGGAAGAGCCCTTGATGGCCTATGGCGATGAACAGGTCTTCAAAGTTGCTTTTATTTCATAGTTAGGAAGGCGGACGATCCTATACGCCATGCTTGTACGCCTTCCAAGAAAAGGTAAATCATCGCAACGGTTCAAACGGTAAGCAGACTGAAGAGGTAAGTTTTCTTTTTCTTTCTTTTCTTTTTAGATTAAATCACAACTTCTCCCAATTCTTTATTTGCCGACCCATTGTAAATACCACTTCCTTTCTAATTTAACTAATAAAAATAAAAACTTTAGAGAAACTTGCTTAACGCTTCCATCGCAGTCCCTCCCTGAGGATCACGACCCGCATAGCCTTGCTACAGCGGATTAGAATTGAGAACTTGCACATCCTATTCTTAAAACTAAAATACTACATTTTGTGTGCAGGAAATCTCAGTCAACAGATGGATTTTCAGGGTATAATCAAATCAAAATGTATCCTGATGATGAAAAACATACCTCTTTCAGGACACCACTGGGGGTATACTGCTACACCGTCATGCCCTTCGGACTAAAGAATGTGGGGGCGACATATCAAAGGGCCATGAATGCCATTTTTCACGAACACATGCGCAAAACGGTGGAATGCTATGTTGACGACATTGCAGTAAAAAACCGCGCCAAAGGTAATCACATAGCCGATTTAAAGGCTATCTTTGACATCATGCGGACCCATCAGTTGAAGATTAACCCTACAAATCCTTCCTGGGGGTGGCCAGTGGCAAATTCCTAGGGTTCGTAGTAACTTCCACAGGGATTCACTTGGATCTGAAAAAAGTTCATGCCATTCAGGAGATGCAACCTCCACAGAATCTTAGAGAACTCAGGAGATTGCAAGGTCGATTGGCATACATCCGAAGGTTCATCTCAATCTCTCTCGGAAGATGCCAACCCTTTACTAAATTAATGAAAAAGGGTGTCTCGTTCATTTGGGACAACGCTTGCCAGCAAGCATTTGAGGAAATTAAATAATACCTCACACAACCACCAGTCCTTACAGCTCCGGTGTCCAGAAAACCTTTCCTGATATACGTCCGAGCAATGGATCATTCTTTAGGAGCTTTACTAGCCCAGAACAATGATCAAGGACACGAGCAAGCAATCTATTATTTGAGTAGGACCATGATCGGGGCCAAACATCGATACAACCCGATCGAGAAGGAATGTTTGGCATTGGTGTTCGCTATTAGAAAATGCGACACTATTTGGTAGGCCAAACTATAAACGTCATATCAAAGGTTAACCCTTTGAGGCTACTCATGACAAAGCCATCATCATTAAACGGCCGATTGGCAAAATGGGCCATACTGCTATCCCAATATGAAATGCGTTTTTTACCACAAAAAAACTGTGAAGGGACAAGCGGTGGCGGATTTCCTGGCTGAGCATCCAGATCCGAGGGCAGCGGAACTTTACGAGGATCTCCCAGACGAGGTCGCTGAAGTATGCCTGACCCAGACATCTTTTGAGAGACAAGTGTGGCGACTTTTCTTTGACTGTGCATCAAGAAAGGCCCGAAAGGACATATCATAGCAGGAGTAGGGGTAGTACTCGTCTCCCCACAGAACTATGTGATTCCTCAAGCCGTCTCGTGAACCGAGCCTTGCTCCAACAATGTAGCGGAGTACAATGACCTTTTGATTGGAATGCAACTCGCTGATGAGATTGGCGTTAAAAATCTCGAGGCATATGGTGACTCTAAACTTATCGTCAACCAAGTTCATGGGGAGTACGAAGTCAGACATGAAGATCTAGTACCCTGTTATAACGCAACTGTCCACATGGCCGGGAAGTTCATAAACTTTTACATCTACCATGTTCCCGCTAGCAAAATGTGCATGTGCATGTACTGGCGTCTCTCGCTGCCTCTTTAGCCCTTCCAGCTGTGAGTAGTAGAGAAATACTTGTCCACAGCCACGACCTATATTGCCCGAGAATTGCTTCTGAGGATTACCAGAAGCCAACAGGAGATTGTCAAGTTAAAGAAGCTTTTGAGTCGTCACCCGGCCCAGAGCTAGAGACTGGCGATTCCCTTACATTGATTATGTCTTGTACGACATCCTGCCCGATGATACCAAAGAAGCAGCTGCCATTAGAAGGAAAGCCCCCAAATTCTACTATAATGCGATCACACGAACGTTGTATCGTCGATCGCATGACGGGATCTTGTTTCGCTGCCTATTCACAAAAAGAGGCACAGGAGGTATTGAAAGAAGACCATGACGGCATGTGTGGAGCTCATCAACCTGGCTCAAAACTTGGGGATCGACTCCAAAGGTTAGGATATTATTGGCCTACGATGATCACTGACGCTATCACTTTTGCCAAAAGATGTCACACTGCCAAGTGCATGGTGATTTTATCCATCAAGCACCAAGATACCTCCACTCTACAACTTCTGCCTGGCCATTTGAGATGTGGGGCATCATAGACGTAGTTGGCCCTATCAGCCCACCATCATCAAAAGGACATCGGTTCATTTTAGCCATAACCGATTACTTCTCTAAATGGGCTGAAGCCATTCCTTTGAAGGAAGTAAAGTCATCTGACGTGATCAAATTCATTAAACATCACGTCATTTACCGTTTTGGTATATCTCGGTGAATCGTCCATGACAATGGACCCCAATTCATCAGTCAAGCCTTCCAGAGGTTCTGCACTAAGTTCAGAATCCAGAGTGTGTCCTCAACGGCATACTACCCCGCCGCTAATGGTCTCGCAGAAGCTTTCAACAAGACCATTGGCAAGCTTCTCAATAAATTTGTCTCGAAAAGTCAGCGTGACTGGGACGACAAATTAGGTGAATGCTTATGGGCCTATCGCACAACTGTTCAAACTCCCAACTAAAGCTACGCCATTTTCTTTGGTATATGGGTGTGAATTCGTGCTTCCACTAGAAATTCAAATTCCATCTCTACACGTCGCCTTGACAGCAGAGATGACAAAGGAGGAGAAGCATCGACTGCGGCTTCAAGAATTGGAAGCCTTAGATGATAAACGTCTGCAAGCCCAACAACAAATCGAGCTTACCAAGCCCGGATTACCCGAGCCTTCAACAAGAAAGTTAAGGTGCGAACTTTCAAGAAAGGTGACCTCGTCTTAGTCGTCAGAAAACCTATGATGATGGACACATAAGACAAAAGAAAAATTCCAGCCCAAATGGGAAGGACCATTTGTAGTAGAGTCAGTCTACTCAAATGGAGCATATCGCCTCATAACTTCAAATGGCGATACACTCATGAAGCCGATCAACGGT
>JAVJIF010026164.1:0-52482 GCA_038442645.1 Agave tequilana | reverse complement strand
AGACCCTCGCCTGATGACTCCTCGGAGAATCGCCTTCATCGGGTCCTCACCGTAACAGCATCTCGAGTGTCTTGACATCATGCACGAGCCCTTGCCATAATGACTTCTTGGAGAACTGTCTACATCATCCCCGCCTGATGGCATCTTGAGTGTTTTAACAGCATTCATCGGCCCTCTCCATGAAGACTACTCGGAAGCCCTCGCCCTGTTGATATCTTGAATGTCTCAGCAGCCTATACCGAATCCTCACCCTAATGGCTAAACCTACACAAAGTCTCTCCTGAAAGATGGAAGCACTCCGGATGGTCACTCATACAGTCTATATTGGCTCCTCACCCTGATGGCTAGACCTACAAAGAGGCTCTCCTGAAAGATGAAAGTGCTCTTATCAGTCACTCATACAGCCTAGATCAGGTTCTCACCTGAAGGGTTGACCTACACGAATGTTCTCCTGAAAGATGGAAGCACTCCTGACAGTCACTCATATAACCTATATTTGGGTCCTCACCTTGATGACTAGACCTACACGGAGACTCTCCTGAAAGATAAAGGCTTTCCTAAAAGATGAAAGCACTCCTGACGGTTACTCATACAACCTATATCTAGACCTACTAAAGTCTCTCTTGAAGGACAGAAGCGCTCTTGACAGTCACTCATACCCTATATTAGGTCCTTACCCTGATAGCTAGACCTATATGGAGGCTCTCCTAAAAGATGAAAGTGCTCCAGACGATCACTCATACAGTCCATATCGCGTCATCACCCTAATAGTTAGACCTATACTGAGTCTCTCCTGAAGGATGGAAGCTCTCCTGATGGTCACTCATACAGCCTATATCAAATCCTCACCCTGACAACTTAGACATATACGGGGTCTCTCCTGAAAGATGAAAGTCTTCTTGATGGCTCTGACAGCCTATATTGAGTTCTCACCCTAACAGCTCAGCTTACACGGAGACCCTCCTTAAATATGGAAGTCTTCTTGATGACTTCAATACCGTATATTGGGTTGTCACCCTAACGACTAACTTATACAGCCTACATCGGACCCTCGCCCTGACAACTAAAAGGCGCTACAGAGACATTGAAAAGTATCACCTATGGGGCAAGCTCTAATAATTGTTAAGTCACTCCGACAACTATTGACTCTACCTCCTCTTTCTCAGAGTCTCCGAGTATGGGCTCCTTAGCTGACTCTTGTGACTCTGAGTGTGGGCTCCTCAGTTGGGGGTGCAGACAGCCATCAAGCTCCAACAGCTATCGACACTGCCTCCTCTTGTCGAGTCTCCAAGTACAGGCTCCTCAGCTAACTCTTGCCACTCTGAGTATGGACTCCTCTATGAGGACTTCAACATTGGACGTATCTATCGGGAACATCCCCACTTCGAGGACCTCGATCTTGGTGGTTGGGCCACGGGATACCGGCTGCCCCATTACATTGAGAGGGGCTTCTTGCTCGGCTCCATCTCCCTCTTCAGGATTGGAGTATCCCCCACAATTGCCATCATCCTCTCTTGCTTCTCGGCATCGGTGTTATACTCGATCATCTAGCGTCTCTTATGCAAAATACAAGTGTTAGAGCCATGGAAGAATAATGTGGAAGGATATGGAGCAAAATTAATACTTGAAAGTACACCTAGAGGGGGGTGATTACATTTCGTATTTGCATATTTATTGTCACATTTGTACATTTATCTTTGATTATATTTTATTTAATGTTGCTATTTACCCTCTTTTTTGTTTATGGTGTGTAGTTATTTCAATAGGAAGATAAGGATGAAAGAAGCTTCTAATTATCCTATTCACATTCAAATTTCAATTTAAATCAAATTGAAATCAAGAGGGAGATAGATTCAGAGATAATCCTTATCCTAAATTGAGATAAAGGAGAAATCAACTGAAATTTAGGTTGCTTAAGCTCAAAGTCTAAGATAGAGGGGGAGAATTAAAATTTAAACTCGGATTTGAAGATAACTTAAATCCCAAGTTATCTAAAAGGCTATTCTTTTAAAATTAAAAGTTCAAATGAAGATTTTGAAGATAAATCTTTTGATGCATCGAAAAGATGAAGCCACACACCAAGTGCATACCCAGATCCCATCAAATTGCCGCAGTTTCTCTTGAAAAGCCGAGGAAATGCAGCATTTCAGAGGCTTCTCCTGTGACGGTTGGGTGTACCATCTAATTCTCCGATAAATACCACCTAGTGGCAGTAGTAGAAAGATATCTCAGGATCAATTCTAGAGATCAATACTTAGGATTTTTCTTTAGTCTCTTTTCAGAATTTATTTTGTAATTTTTTAGGGTTTTAGTTCAAAAGTGATTTGTAAAGGAGAAGCTTTTGTAAATTGAAGGTGACAACATCAATAAGAAGGTTCTTCTATTCTTCTTTTCAATTTCTCTTATATTGTTTTTTTACTTCCTTTCTGTTATTATCATGCAATCTTTTTTACCATACTTTCTTTAATCTTCATCATGCCTAGTTAAGTTATTTCATGGCTTAGTAATCTCTACCCATCACTACTTCTAGTTTGTGTTAGATAATCGATTGAATCGTATGCATGCTTAAACCCTGAAATAAGCTAATATTCTTAAAGGTATATGATAATGATTAATCTATTATTTGCTAATACTAGTCAATGATTTTTATTATTCTATGCTTAGATTTCCTTGATAGTTTAATGTTGAATTTCGATTATTCTTCTTATTCTATGCTTGGAAGGCTTTGAAAGTTTAATATTAGGTCATTGTTAGAGATTATTTCAAATAGTTTTTTCAACTTATGTACCTTACTTGAATTGAATGCAAATCTAAGGTATAACTTCTATGATCCAAAGTAAAGTAAGTTCTAGTATAGGGTAGTAAGTTAGTGGTGGTAGATGATTAGTAAGCCATATTTTTTAATTCTATTCAAAATCCTAGTTTCTGATCAAATTCTATCTTCATCTTTTTATTTCTACCTCTAACACTTAACATAAAATTGTTTTTCTTTAAAACAAAGAAGAACCATTTAATCAATTTAGTGTTTAAAAGATACCGAAATGCTTCCATCACATCTCTCCCTGAGGATCAACCAAGTTAAATTGCAAGAATTCAAAGGCCAACACAAATCAGATAAATACTTTCTTGAACTCTTTCTTTTTGTTAATCAAATTTTGGCGCCGTCGCCGGGGAGGAAACATATTTTTTTAATTTACTAATTGATTAATTTTGCGTCTCTATTTTTATATGCAGAACATCACAGGAAATTGGCAATTGCATAACATCAACAGAGGCTGTGTGACTCTACCTAAGAAGGCAGAGCACCTAACTCTACAAACAAGCCGCGCAAACGCGGCAAAAGCCACGTTTCTGTGGCTACATAGTTGAGTTGATCACCCTGCTTCTTTACAGGGTAATTGAATTACACTTTTATACCTTCTGCAGTTGTTATATTTTCATGTTAACCTGTTCTACACATTAATTTTTAATCCAACAGTAACTCGTAAAGAGTGCAGGAGATAAGGTACATCTGTATTGCATCTAGATTAGGAAACACTTTTAGGTGATTTATAATTGCTTTGAGTGTTACTTGTTTATATACTTGCACACTTGCACGAAAATGACTCAAGTGTAAAACCCATAAGCAACATAAGGTGGGGAAGTCATGACCCTTTCTTAGCCCACAAAACATCTCCTCACTCACTAACCAAATCTTAATTAAAATCTGAATAGACGTTGGCCCTAGGGACATCTCAAACTCAATAGGAGATTGACGTAAGGAGGAAGTTGTTAGAGTTTGATTCTTGTCAAATCGGTGACTAGATAGGAGATTAAGAGGCGAAATCTGAAAGAAAAATGATTTGACATAATCAGACTCGTTGCTCTAGAATGGATACCTCCGATTGATCTTGCCACCTACCTGGCCAATTAACTTGTGATAAAATTGCTGCAATATAACTCCTGTAGATGTCTAACCAGTTAGAAGTTTTTCAGGTCTAAGATCTACACTAACATAGGCTAGATTTTTTTCTTTTTTAAGTTTGATTTGTTTTTTGTGTGATATGGATTATAATTACAATTTTTTCCCATGCAAATGTTCCATATTTTATCCTGACCTCTTTTGACTCGAATTTCATCAACCCGGCATGGCATAACTTTAACTAACCAAGTATGTCAGATTGGTTTTTATCCGAGCAACACATGCCCCAATCCAAATATTATGAACAAAGTTAGAATAATAATCTCTATTCTTCACCGAATCAATAGGGATACAACTCTCCCAAGTCATATGGTCAACTATCTTACTAACATTCAGTTTCGTATACTCCTTATCAAGATCGCTCTATAGAAGAAAATCTGACTTCAATAAGATTCTAGAAGTGGTCAAGTGACGACTTAAAAAGCTCGAAGACTCACAATTCCATCAAAATTTCAAACTTCAAGATACATACTCAATTTTGCCAAGTCCCACCTCAACAAGAAGAACCTATTGACTTAGACAAGAGTATGGAAGTCGCTATTGATAGGTTAGAAGCATCAATAAGCAAATGAGAGAACCGTTATAGGAATGAAGAAACTCTTTCTTATGAATGTTTGACCATCCCTGACACTTATAGCCATATTGATGAGACCCACGAATTATGGTGTCGTGGAGACTTTGACCAAGATTCAATTTCAACACACCAACTTGAACTTGACAAATCTAAAACCTTGGATAAATTGACAAGTTCTCTCTTCAAGAAAATTAAACATGATTGTGAATGTGAACCTGATCCCCAAATTTGTGATTCAATTTCAATTTTTGAGTCTATGTTGACTCCGGTATCCTTACCCAATTTGGACCCAATTACCAAGAGGACATTGATTCCTATACCCATAGATCTTGAAATTGAACCACCTTTTTTGGATAGTCACATTCCATTAATGGATCATGAATGTGAAAATAAACTCTTTGATTTAGAACCAACTATTAAACCGAAACTGACTCCTGAACTTAAACTTAATTTAAGTCATATTCTCGAGTCAGTATTGTTCCCATTCCTTTCATTCTTGAGCCCAAATCAACCGGTCACCAACTCACATTCATTATTGGACTAAGATGTAGACTATTATGACTCTGAGATGATATTCCAAGATTGGTCATATAACCAGGATGATTTATATGATAGGATCATACATGATCCTATTCAATTTAGGGGTTGTAAAATGTATCTAGGGAAGAGGTCATTAAAGGTTGGTTCCTTGAAACTCCAAACTATTTAGATTAGGTAGCAACGCTTGGCCCAACCCGACCTCCACCGGAACCACCACCCTGAAGTAATAGTTTTTTGTCCCTTTCTTCTTTTTTGTACATGCATTCATTCATACATTGAGGACAATGCATGAGATAGGTGTGAGGAAGAATTTTACTAACATAGCTAACATAATTTAGTTATTAACATAATATTCTCAAAGTAATACACACACACATTTATATATTACAAAAAGTATAACTAATTTTTAAAGAATTAAGAATCCAATAAAGTTTTAATTTTGATGGTAAGATCAATTTGAAAGAATCTATAATTTTGACTTAGAGATTAAAAAAATAAAAAAAATAAACACCATTTAGAATTGTTGATATGATTATGCATCTTATATACACGTATATATAAGTTTTAAGTTTGGGATGATGATGATAGCTTATCCAGTTTTGAATATATAGTAAAAAGAAAAGAGATATATATATATATATATATATATATAATATATATATATATATATATATAATATATATATATATATATATATATGAAAAATAAACAAATCTAATTATTGATTTGCTAGGTGCTTTGGCCTAAGCAAGCATTGATATTTACGCGAAAGGTAATTAGGTAAGTTTGAAAAAAGAATATATATATATATATATAAATAATATATGTACTAACACATCTAATAATCAATTAGTTAGGTATTAGAGCCTCAAAAAGGCTTGATATTTACACAAAAGAAAATTAGATGAGTTACATATATTAAAAAAAGAAGTGCTTAAAGGGCAACGAAGTGATAATACTTAGAACATCTTTCCCAAATAAAGAGAATTTTTTTTTTGTACATATATTTAAAAAAGGTGAAGCTGAATCAAATATTCCCAAGCTAAAACTATCTTCACTTACACAAAGATGCTAACATTGGAAGACATAGGAAGGATTGGTGTGAAAATATTAAATTTAAATCATTAAGAAAAAAATGATTAGATTTCTTGATTTATGATTGAACTTAATTATGCTTAAACTTGTTGGAAACTTATGAATTTAATTGCTAGTGGCTATTTGTTATGAAATAGAAAAAATAATAACTTCTCTTTTCTTTTTCTTTATTTTCCAGTTATCCTTATTTTTTTATTATCCTTTTTATTTTAGTCTTTTCTTATCTATTATTGCTTTCACCAGATTTTATGGGTTCAATTCACTGAAAACTCTCACAAGATAAAACTTGTCTTCTAGGGGTAACTTAGAGGTTTAACGGCTTGTTACATGTGCTAAGTGCAATTGTGATACCTAAAAGAAGTGAATAGTTAGATTAGTTTTTTCTTTTTTAGTTTTGCTCGAGGGCAAGCAAAAGATAGGTGTATGGGTGTGATTTCATTTCATATTTGCATATTTATTGCCACATTTGCACATTTATCCCTTATTATATTTTATTTAATTTTGCTATTTAACCCTCTTTTTGTTTATGTTATGTAGTTATTTAATAGGAAGATAAGAATGAAGGAAGTTTCTAATTATTCTATCTACATTCAGATTTTAATTTAAATCAATTTGAAATCAAGACGAAGATAAGGATTCAAAGATAATCCCTATCCTAAATTGAGTCAAAGGAGAAATTAACTGAAATTCAGGCTGCTTAAGCTCCAAGTCAAAGATAAAGCGGGAAAATTTAAATTTAAACTCAAATTTAAAGATAACTTTCTTTTCAAGTATCTAGAAGGATATTCTTTTAAAATTCAGTGTTCAAATGAAGATTCAGAGGATGAATCTTCTGATGGATAGACAAAATGAAGCCACGCACCAAGCCCGTACTGAGATCCTAACAAATTGTTACGGTTTCTCCTGAAAAGCCGCGAAAACGCGGCATTTCAAAGGCTTCTCCTGTGGCGGTTGGGTGTACATCTTCTACTGGAATTTACCATTTACTTCTCCTATAAATACCACCCTAGTGGCAGTATTAGAGAGAGATCTCGGAATCAACTTTAGAAATCAATACTTAGGAATTTTCTTTAGTCTTATTTTCCAAATTTCTTTTGTAATTTTTTGGGGTTTAGTTCAAGAGTGATTTGTAAAGAAGGATAAAGCTTTTGTAAATTGAAGAAGACAGGGTCAATAAGAAGATTTTTCTACTCTTCTTTCCAATTTTTCTTTTATTGTTATTTACTTGCATTCTCTTTATTTTCATACAATCTTCTTTGCCATACTTTCTTTAATCTTCATCATGCGTAGCTAAGTTATTTCATTGCTTATTAATCTTTACCCACCACTACTTCTACTTCGTGTTAGATAACGGATTGAATCATATGCATGCTTAAACCCTACAATAAACTAATATTCTTGAAGGCACATGGAGATGATTAATCTATTATTTGCTAATACTAATCAATAGTTTTTCTTATTCTTTGCTTAGATTGCCTTCATAGTTTAAGATTGAATTCTGATTATTCTTCTTATTTTATGCTTGAAGGCTTTGATAGTCTAATGTTAGGCCTTGGTTAGTGATTATTTCAGATAGATTTTTTCATCTTATGTATCTTACTTTAATTGAATGTAACTCCAAGGTATAACTTTTATGTTCCAAAGTGAAGTATGTTCTAGCATAGGGTAGTAAGTTAGTGGTGGTATATGATTAGTAACCCTTGTTCTTTAATTCTGTTCAAAATCCTAGTTTCCAATAAAATTCTATCTTCATCTTTTTATTTCTACCTCTAACGCTTAACATAGAATTATTTTTCATTTAAATCAAAGAAGAACCACTTAGCCAATTTAGTGTTTAAAAGGATGACAAAATGCTTACATTGCGTCTCTCCCTGAGGATCGACCCGTATAGTCATTGCTACTATGATTAAATTCCAAGAATTCAGAGGCTAGCACAAATTAGATAAGCACTTTTTTAAGCTCTGTCTTTTTGTCAAACAGGGGTGATTAGGTGTAATGCTAATCAAATGCGAAAATGCAACAAGTTAAAATGAATAATGCAAATGGTTAACTCAAATCAAGAAGTGAAGTCGGATTCTCAATTAAAGGCCCTAGAACTTCTCCTCTATATTCCTCTAGAGTAAGAGTTGGGGTGCTCAATTGCCTTTTTAATTGTAAGAGGAAAATCGACAAATTGAATGATGCAAGAAGGTATAGCAAGTGCAATGATAGCACAAACACAAGTGTAAGCAAAAGAGATAGTGTAAGAGTGAGAAAGAAAGCAATCACAAACATAAGAAATTTATTTTGAGGTTCGAGCAACTCACTCTATGTCCCCACCTTCACCGCGTGAAGGATTTCCACTATCTACATAGGATCTTTCACAAAAGATCTACAATGGTTTACACAAGACCCAGAGTACACAACTCCAACCTTCAATCCTCTACATAAGTGGTAGCAAAAAATCAATGAAGTTTACAAGTTCTTTTGACCACGAAGATCACAAACCCTCACTTTACAGCTTCCTAAAGTATAGAATGAGAAATGAAGCTCAAGAAGTTTGAGTGAGAGAGTTTAGTTGAAATAGATGAACTTGAGAGCTTAAAACTTAAAGAAATTTATTTGAAATTAAAGCTCTTGAAACTTGAAAAGTAAAGGATTTTCTCTTTGAGTAAACTTGAATTTTTTTAATAAAACTTGTAAAAACTTGTTAATAATCCTCTACAACTGAACCATATATATAATAATAGGAAAAAGTCATTAGAGGAATGAATCAGGGTATTAAAAGGGTGATTGGACCCTAAAACTTTAAAAATACCCATTGGAGAAAAGTCAAAAGTCCAGCATATTTAAAAACTAGCCGTTACTATAGCAGATACAGTCTGTCAGTCAATTGGCCAGTTGACCGCTCGGTTTAGTTCAAAAACTAGTTATTGCCAATCAGTTAACCAAAACAAACAGAGAGTATTGACAAGAGGAACGGTCGACCCCTCGATCGATCGAAGTACCAAATAGGGACAACTAAGATTTGGCAGTCGACCAGTCGGTCAGTCGACAAATGTGCACAAACAGGCTGTGCACAAATGATCGACTGGCAGCTGTGCATTTACAATACACAAAGGACGGTTGACCAGTCCATCGACCGACCTACCGCAAAAACCATTTTAAAATAATTTTTGAAATAAAACTTATTTTTAATATTGTATATATGTTTAGAATATATTCTGGCAACATATAAGCTATGAGATACATGTTTGAAACTGGATGTAAAATTCTGAAAAAGTATATACCAAGTATCAATAGCGATTTTGTAAAATACAAAAACCCAAAAAAAAGATATGAAATCTTGAATTATGTGTATGTGTTCTTAAGCATTAATTCAACTTCCTACACTTAAACATTCTATTTTCTCATATGGGTTCTATATATCTTTAAGCAATCTTAAAGTGGGCTTCTCCATAAATCCATTCTTGATCGTCCGAGCTTGAATCCCATTCTTGAGTTAATTTGAGACTCCAACACCTTCCTTTTGAGGAAGAATGATATTAAATCTTCTTTGAATTTTGAAAAAACTTAAACACTTGAACTTGATTAGTACCTTATAACTATATGAGTTTTGAAATCATCAAACCAACAATCTCTTCTTTTTTATGATGACAAAACACACGAGTTATTTATAAAAACAATGTGAAGAGCTTTTGACAAGCTCCCCCTCAATATATTCTTATATGAGATCAAGTTCAGAATATCAATATTACTAAAACATTTTGTTAATATATTCAAGCTTTATGCATGCTTTATTTATGCATGCATATATATAGAAATTTAATAATATAGAGCAATATTCATAAATAGCCATCTGTCTATCCATGCCTCATTCCGCCAACAAATTTTGCAATAAATGAAAAACATAACCAACTATTGCATAAAACATGTGTAAATTGATATAAGACAGATAAAATCATTTGAGAAAAAATAACTAAATTCTTCTCCCCCTTTAGGAAGTAAGAAAATACGTATACATCTCAAAACCTCAAAACCAATAATAATAGCTCAATATTTTTCTCCCCTTTTTGTCATGGATCAAAAAGAGCAAAACAAGATATCTATTCAAAATAATAGAAATAATATAAAGCAATTAAAAATCATGTACACTAAACAAATATGATAGTAATTTGAAAGCAAGAAATACCAATGCTAAAGGAAATACCAATGGAAAATTTTAAGTTTATAAATTATGTATCAATAATGCAAATATTTAACTCACCACAAATGAAAGAAAATTTATTATAATTAAATGGTATAGTAAAAATGTCCGTCAATTGAAAACAGGTAGAAACATAACCAATTTCAATATCACCTTTCTCATAATGATCTCTAAGAAAGTGATATCGAATCTCTATATACTTCGTCTTACTATGTTGATTTGTATCTTGGTCCTATGAATAATAATAGTACTTTTACAAAATATTTTTATACGATCACAGTGCAAAATCATAATCAAGGAGAGTATATTTCATCCAAAAAACTTGTGCACAATAAGCCCCGACTGCAACATACTATGTCTCAACAGTTGAGAGGGCCACTGAATTTTATTTCTTGAAAGACCATAAAATAAGGCAAATTTCAAGAAATTAACAAGTTCCACTAGTGCTCTTCCTATCCACTCTAAAACCAACATAGTTGGCTTTTGAATAGTTCGTCAATAGAAAATTATCCGATCTTTGAATACCACAAGCCCACTCCAATAGTGCCCTTAAGATATTTAATAATGCGTTTTACTACAATCAAATGAGACTCTTTAGGAAAAAATTGAAATTTAGAATACAAACAAACACTAAATATAATGTTTGTCCCAGTTTTCGTCAGGTAAAGCAAACTACCAATTATACTACGAAAGAGTTTAATGTCAACATTTTTATCATGTTCATCCTTGTCAAGCATGGTTGTGATAGCCATGTGAGTCTTGCTAATCTTCGCATCTTCTAACCCAAATTTTTTGATAAGCTCTCTTTTATACTTGGCTCGATTTATGAAGATTTGATCACTCCTTTGCTTGATTTAGAGTCTAAGAAAATAGTTGAGCTCTCCCATCGTACTCATTTCAAACTCTTTCTTGATGCATGATTCAAAATCCTTACAAAGTTTTTCATTAGTGATCCAAAATAATATCATCAACATATATATGTACTATGAAGATATCATTATCTACATGCTTTATAAATTAAGTGGTATCTACTTTGCCTTCAACAAAATTATTTTTAATTAGAAAACTACTAAGTCTTTTATACCAAACTCTTGGTGCTTGTTTCAAACCATACAAAGTCTTTTTGGGTTTGAAAACAAAATCTAAATGTGTAGGATCAACAAACCCGGGGGTTGCTCAATATTCACTTCATTCTCAATAAAACTATTCAAAAATGTACTTTTAATATCTATTTGGAAAAGCTTAAAATTCTTGAATGAGGTAAAAGCAAGGGTTATCCGTATGACTTCGAGCTGTACTACGGGTGCAAAGATTTTCTCAAATCAAGGCCATCGATTTGCGTGTAACCTTGGGCCACTAGCTTAACTTTATTCCTAATGGCATTTTTTGACTCATCCAACTTATTCTTAAAGATCCATTTAGTACCAATAGTTGGCCTATCATGGGACCTAGGAATAAGATGTCAAACTTGGTTGCACTCAAATTGATTGAGCTCTTCTTACATTGCAAGCAATCAATATGAGTCGCCCTCAGCCTCAAGAATATTCTTGAGCTCAATGTGTGATATGAATGCAAAATGGCCACATATATCTTAGAGTTTGGAGCAAGTAGTTACCCATTGGATATATTACCTAAGATGAGATCTTTGAGATGACTTGTTTCATATGTGGTTGAGTTGGCTCCACTTTAACATATTGGACTTCATCGTTGGCATCGTCCTTTCACTTGTTCTCCTCTTCTTGTGTCGATGAGTCTTTTATTAAAATCTTCTCAAGATTTTCACCTAAGAAATCAATCTCTACAACATTCTTTACAAGAGAGTAAGATTTCTCGAACTTAACATGAATGGACTCTTCAATAGTCAAAGTTAACCTATTGAAGACTCATAAGCCTTACTAGTATTTGAATATCCAACAAAAAATAGCTTCAAAAGATTTTGAATCAAACTTTCCTAAATTATCTTTTGTATTCAAAACAAAACACTTGCATCCAAATACTTTAAAATAAGAAACATTTCATATTCTTAAGTAATAAATTTCAAAGGGAGTTTTATTGAAATTTCTGTAAAATTAAATCCTATTCCCAATGTAACATGAAATGTTTACGGCCTCGGCCCATAGATATTGAGAGAATTTGTATTCACTAATCATGATCCTAGCTATTTCTTGAAGAGTAGGATTCTTTCTTTCAATGACTCCATTCGTTGTACAGTTTTAGGACATGACAACTCCTGCTTGATTCCATTTTTATTATAGTAAGTGACAAAAGAATAGTTGATAACCTCACTACCTCTATCACTCCTAATGCGCAAAATTGAATTTTTTCTTTCTTTCTCCACTTTTTTCTAAAAACATGAAAGTGTGAAAAGCTTTATATTTTTGTTCTAAAAAGAAAAACCTATGCAAACCTTGAGAAATCATCAACTAAAACAAAAAAACGGTTACCACTAAGACTTTTGATTTTAGTTGGACCGACAAATCAATGTGTATTAACTCTAAAGGTTTAGATGTTATGATATCCTAGATTGTTTTGAAAGAGGACTTGATTTATTTCTCAAGTTAGCATGCATCACAAATAAGATTTTTTTCAAATTTCAAGTTAGGAATACCCTTCACCGATTCCTTAGAATTAATTCAGGATAGATGATCAAATGAAACATGGCCTAGTCTCCTATGTCACAACCAACAGTCTGCATTGAAAGCATTCAAACAAGTTGTATTCTATTGTAAATTTAACATGTCAATCATGTAAACATTATTTCATAAAAACTGGAAAGAACACAAGTATTTATTTTCTTGTTTAAAATGTCACAAGTAAAATTATCAAAAATAACTTTAAAACCTTCGGCACAAAGTTGACTAATGCTCAAAAGGTTATACTTAAGGCCTTCAACCAAAACAACATTCTAAATTAAAGGAGATGACTAATTTTGATATTACGTATACAAACAATTTTACCTTTGAGTTATCTCCGACGATGATCGTGCTACATTCATGTTACCTTGATAGAATTACAAAGTTGTTGATATCCCAAGTAATGTGCCTTGAGCAACCACTATTAAGGTACCACCGCTCCCTACTTCTTGGGGCATCGGTGCGTAACTATATCAATTAACAAAGAGGTTGATTTTGATACCCAAATTTTCTTTGAACCTAAAATGTTACTTTTTCAAACCCATACTTGACTACTTTAAGCATTTATCTTATCATAACCCAATTTGTCCAAGTGATTTTTCTTTGAGTTTGTCTCTTTGAAAATATAGCTTCTAATCTAGCTTTGTCAAATTCATACTTTTTCAAATCATTGCTCAAAGTATTAATTTTATTTTTTTATAGTGAAAATCTCATTTTCATCAATAATTAAAAGTTTGGCTTTGCGAGAAATTTTATACACATCAAAATCATTTTGTGTCTTTTGAAGATTTGAAGATAAAATTTTCTTTTCTCTTAAAATAACAACTAACTGATTTTGAAAAAGTCCATTTTCTTTCTTCATTTTTAAATACTTCTTTTTGAGAAATCTATAGTTATTAAAAAAGTTCTTCAAAAGCTTCACCTAGTTCATATAAAGATAACTCACATTCAATAAGAGTAGATTCGAGAGTTACCTTGGGTGTGTTCTCATTTGCCATAAAACACACATTTGACGTATCCACTTCTTCCTGGGATTCGCTTTCCGAATCTCAAGTTGCTTTCAAGTCCCTTTTGTACAGCTTCTTGGAGGCTGCACGTTTGTTCTTGGTCTCCGGACAATCGACAACGATGTGTCTAGGCTTCATAAAATTGTAGGAAACTATCTTATCCTCCTTCCCTTACCATCTTCTATGGTTGTTGAACTTGACCTTATTGTACATTATCCTCACATTCTTTACAAGGAGGGACAAATCTTCTTCATCTTCTTGGTTACCTTATTCTTCATCGGAGATGGTAGGAGTAGATTTGAAGGCAAGAGTCTTCTTTTTTTTGGGATGCCTTCTCCTCAATAGTTTTTTTTTTTCATTTCATGGGTCTTTAGATTCCCAATAAGACCAATGAACTCCATCTCTTCCTTGTCATTAAGCTCCTTTAAGGTAGTACACTTGACGTCCCCAGATGGTGGAAGAGCATGAATGACCTTCCTTATCTTTTAGTCATTATTAATTTTGTCACCTACAGAAGTAAAACCATTTGTGATTTTAGTAAACTCTGGTCATATCATCAATAGTTTCATTTTCATTTGTACTAAAATTTTCATATTTGGAATGCAAGAGATCAGTTTTGGGTCTCTTGACTTGTGATGTTCCCTCGTGTATGACAATCAAGTGTGACCAAATCTCATGGCGGATCTGCAATGAATTACCGTAGATATGTCATCATCGTTCAAGGCTTGAAGCAAGGCATAACATGCCTTAGCACTAGCGTCAAACTATTTAGTGGCAATGTCGGACCAAGTGTCCTCATCACCATCAGTTACACTAAAGGGTTCGTCACCGCCTTAGCAGCCCAATTTCCTAGGGATTGCAAGGATGCTGTCATCTGGAAAAGTTAAGGCCATCAAATTTAGGTGGAGTCTTGATTCCTTCAGTCATTGATACTAGTGAAAAATATCAAGAAAATGTTTCAAATGAGTAATTAGCAAGAGAATCTTTCTACGGTGGTTAGATCGAAAACTAGGGTTTAAGATCTGATACCAACTGAAAGTACACCAAGAGGGGGGTGAATAGGTGTAATCCTAATTAAATGCGAAAATGAAACAATTTAAAATGAATAATATAAACCGTCAAATCAAATCAGAAACTGAAGCCAGATTCCAAGTTAAGAGCTTTAAAACATCTCCTCTATATTCCTCTATATTAAGAGTTGAGGTGTTCAATTGCATTCTTGATTGTAAGAGGAAAACCGACTAGTATGAATTACGTAAGCAATGCATAACAAGTGCAATGAAAGCACAAACACAAGTGTAAGCAATAGAGATAGAGTAAGGGTGAGACAAAAAGAAATCACAAACACAAGAAATTTGTTTCAAGGTTCAAGCAACTCGCTCAACGTCCCCCCTTTATCACATGAAGGATTTCTACTATCCACTTAGGATCTTTCACAAAGGAGCCACAATGGTCTACACATGATCCGGATACGCAACTCCAACTTTTAATCCTCTACACAAGAGGTATCACAAAGTCAATGAAGTTTACAAGCTCTTGGTTACCACAAAGATCACAAACCCTCACTTTACAACTTCCTAGAGTATATAATGAGAAATGAAGCACAAAAAGTTTATGTGAGAGAAAATTCAGTTGAAATGATTGAACTTGAGAGCTTAAAACTTGTAAAAATTGATTTGAAATTGAGAGCTCTTGAAACTTGAAAACTAAAATTTTTTCTCTTTGAATAAACTTGAATTTTTGAATAAAACTTGTAAAAACTTGTTAATAATCCTCTACAAATGAACCATATATATAGGTCACAGGTAAAAGTTATCAGAGGAGCGAACCAGGGTATTAGGAGGGTGATTAGACCGTAAAACTACAAAAATACTCATTGGAGAAAGTCAAAAGTCTATCAGATTTAAAAACTATCCGTTAGTGTAGCAGAGACAATCTGTTGGTCGACCGACCGGTCGATCGCTCGGTCTAGTTCAAAAACTAGTCATTGTCAGTCGGTCGACCGAAACAAACAGAGTGCACTGACAAGAGGAACAGTCGACCGGTCGGTTGACCGAAGTGCCAAACAAGGACAACCAAAGTTTGGCAGTCGACCAGTCGGTCGACTGAAGTGCCAAACAAGAACAGCCAAGGTTTTGTGGTTCACCAGTCGGTCGGCCTACAAATGTGCACAAACCGGCTGTGCACAAATGGTCGACCACTCGATTGACTGGCAGTTGTGCATTTACAATGTACATAGGACGATTGACCGACCTACCCCCAAAATCATTTTCAAGATAGTTTGTGAAATATAACTTATTTTTAAATATTTATATATGTTTAAAATATGTTTTGGCAACACATAGGCTATGAGATACATGTTTGAAACTGGATGTAAAAATCTGAAAATATATATACCATGTATCAATAGCAATTTTGTAAAATACCAAAACCCAAAAAATAGATACGAAATCTTGAATTGTGTGTGTGTGATCTTGAGCATAAATTCCTCTTCCTACACTTAAACATTCTATTTTCTCATATGTGTTCTACATGTCTTCAAGCAATCTTCAAGTGGGCTTCTACAAAATTTCATTTTTGATCGTCCGAGCTTGAATCCCATCCTTGAGTGAACTTGAGGCTCTAACACATTTCTTTTGAGGAAGAATGAAACTAAACCTTCTTTGAATCCTGAAAAACTTAAAATTTGAACTTGATTAGTACCTCATAACTACATAAGTTTTGTAATCATTAAAACAAGAAACAGGTGATTGTAACTGTGGGCTAACACAATACTTTCCCTCCTGGAGATTTGAGGTGAGGAGAAGACTCCTCCTCCGATCCCTACTCTTCGGTTGCTCTGCTCGAGCAGGGCGCTTCTTGGGTCGCCCCTTGGGCTCCGGAGCCACACCCTTCGACTGGGATTCTACCTCTTCCACCGAGATGTCAATCGTGGAAGTGTCCTCCTTCCTGGTGGCATGAGCCTATGCCTTTTCATCTCTGCATGACGTCATGGGTCTCAGAACGGTCGGGGTCTTGGAGAGCCTCTGCAGGTCCAGCAGCTAGCTCCAGTTCTGATAGTATATGAGAGACAATAAAGCTTCAGAATCCTCTTCTGCATCTCTTTGGGGATCACCACTCCTCCTTAGGGAGCGAACCTCGTTCCATGCGACCGGGATACTTGTCGGGTAGGAGGACAAATATCGGACATAAAAGATAGGATTAATCCGCTCCCCTCCTCACTTGGAGACTCCGAGAAGGAGGAGGCAAAGGAGGCATCTGTAGTGGTTAGATTTTGACTTCTGTGAGATCGCGACACCTGGCAAATCTCACAAATCATAGAGATTTCAGATTCAATCTCATCTAGTTGATCTTACCCGACCCTTGGCTAACATAAAGGTTACAATAACTCGGCATGTTGTAGGAGATAATTGTTGATTTGAACTGATGTGCAAATTGGCAAGTATACCAAATTTTTTACAAGTAATAAAGTGATGATATAGAGCGTCGAACACACAGGGATTGATGCCTATTGAATGCCAAACTGATTTTTCTTAGTATTATTTGAAGAAAAAATTAAGATGAAATTTAGAGGTAAACTAAGAAAAGAAAATAAAAGAGTTAGCTTTTGGATGAGATTAAATGCTAGGGCAATTGATTTCGGTAAATATAACTAGATATAAAATTGTGCTTGTACTAGTGTAGTCCTACTACTCATGTTAACAATCGAAAAATTCTTTTGTAATTAATAATCTCTGTCGAACATTATTAAATGTAAATTTGAATTTGAATCTACAATCTATTGATCTAGTGAATTTACTAGTTAAAGCAGTATTAAGATCTATGATTTTTCTCTTTAAGATTGCATAACCTATGCTTCTCCTTTCGGTCGCAGCTTGTAGGAAGTGGTTTCTACTCCTATGATGCTATACTAGGTTATCTCCTATCGGTCTCAAACCCAGTCATCCATATAATTGTTGGCCATCGATTACTAAGAATATAATCGGAAAAAAAACTTAACATGAAAAAGATATAACTTGGAGAATAGATGTAGTAAACTGACACAAAGCAATAAGATTATATCATCATAATATTTAACCTACATCAATTTTCTAGCTATAGAGAATTTGTTCATATTAGCAGAGATACAAAACATGATAAATAATATGAACTTCATCAAATAATAAAATAGAAGGAGAAAGAAATTATAAAACACTAATTTCGAAAATCCTAGATGATGCCTCTTCACCATTCTTCTTCACGTTGAGCACAAGAATTCTCTAAAATCCAATACTTTATTTAAGAAGAAAAACCTAAAAACTTAATACAAAGTTTGTTTCTATGATGAGATATATACTCTCTCCTCTAAAACTTATTATTTATAAGAGATTGCTGCTATATTTATAGATTTCAGAGGCCTATTCCAGTAAGGATACAAAGAGAACTCCAAATTAAACTTCAACTCAGTGTCAGAGTTTGATTCTAAGGGGCCGTTTGTTTCGCGTAAAAGTCCATAATTCGTAAATGACTTACAACCCAGTTACAATTACGGCGTTTGTTTGGACCGTAATTCGTAAAAGACTTACGCAACTCAATTACCCCTCACTTGTAACCCAATTATCACTCACTTACAGCCCAGTTACAGTTAATTTTGTGGTCATGCAAATTTGTATTATTTTTTATGTTAATATTAATTTTTTTTAATATTTATCATTTTTAATATTTGTTTGCAATATTAAAACTTTTTAAATCACCAAATAGTTAATTTTGTGATCAACTTTTTCACTTACGACTTACACATTACGACAACCAAACACCGTAAAGCACAATACATTTTTCCACTTACAACTTTATATTACCAACCAAACACCATAAAGCATACATGCATGTAACTCATTTACAAATGTAAAAGACTTTACCAATTACAACTTACGAATTACGGCCAATTACGACAACCAAACAGACCCTAAATTGGACTGCAGTTATCTGGTATTGATTACTGAATATGACTGATCAAATGATCAAATTTGGAAAAGTTATCAAATCAAAATTGCAGCCCTTTTAGTCTTCTTTTTAGCACTTGAATCATCGAAATTGAATTTCTGTAAAGAAAGTTATGATCAAAATATTAAAATATTGCTAATCTGAATATGATTCTGAATCTGTTCTGAATTCTGGTTGACCAGTCAACGGCGGATCCGCTGGGTCAATGATGGATCCACCGGGTCAACAGTGATTCTGCGGTTTGATTTTGACTTTGACACTCAAACTTGAACATATTCTTCTATATAATGTGTAATGTCTTGGGTCTGTATATTAGTGAATTCCTTACTAAACTCTTAATTTCATCTATTATTGGGTTTTTTCTCCAAAAATTGCTCTTTACCTAATTTCTGCATAAAGATAAGAAAATATACCATACAATATTAAATGTGTAATAAAAGAGGTATAAAAGTGGTACAAAATATAGATGATAATGACATTCATCACCTCCCATACCTATTTTGCTAGTCCTGAAGCAAAACCCTAATCTAAAATAAAAGAAACAATAAAAATCCTAAAAATAAAAAGTAAAAACCTATATCATTTTCATAGGAATCACGAATGCACTTGGCACAGACAACAGCTGTTAAACCCCTAAGTTACCCGTAGTGGACGAGTGTTGTCTCGTGAAGGTTTGCAGTGAATATACCCATAAAATTCAAAGAAAGAAATAAAGATAGAAAGAGATTAAGAAATTAAAGATAAAGAAAAATAAGGATAACTGAAAAATAAAGAAAGAGAAATATAAGAAAAAAAATATTTTTTTCAATAAGAATCACTAGTCAATAAGATCAATAGTTTCCACAAGTAATCTTTTTCAAATTCAATCTCTTATCAAATAAATCCCATCATCTCTTCCTAGAGACTTCAAATTCTAATATATGCCACCGTCTTTCTTAAGTTTTTTTATCCTACGCATCTTTGTGAACATGTGATAGCTCTTTACTTAGGACTTTGATTCAAACTTTTCATATTTAATTTTTTCCCACAAAATAGAAGTTTCGAAGTATTACAACTTTGTTACTTTTAAGCACTTTTTTTCTTTCTTATTTTAATGCATATAACTCATCCAATTCTCCTTCGTGTAAATATCAAGACTTCATAAGGCCAAGATACCAAACTTATTGATCATTGACATGTTGTAACACCCTGTTCCTGTAATACGTACTTAGATACATATTCTAATTTTTCTATCATATTTCTTTGATTTAGTTTTGTAATTATTTTTGTTTTATGATTATTCGTGTGATTATTTTGTATTTGATCCAGATTCGTGGACTCGGAGTCAGCCCTAGTCTGAACCGGGGACCTGATCCTAGTGTATTACTCGATTTGGCCTTTCTGATAGTCTGATTTGACCGATTTTAGTTTTAAACATTGTTTTCCAATATTTAAGATTTTTCACGATTTTTTGAAATTTTTCAGAATTATTTGCAAAATCTTCCAAACCGGTGTTGGTCGGTATCGCTGATTGATTCTTAGATTTTTAGTTTTCAAATGGAGTTGAATTTTTAGAAACGGCTTTCGTATTACTTTTTAAAATCTTATTTTCTAACTAAAGGCATTTTTTAAGATTTTTCAAAATTTATCAAAAATCCACCGGTCTTGGTGTCCACCGATATCGCCGAAAGATTTCAGGATTTTTTATTTGAAAACTAGATTAAATTTCTCGAATCGAATTTCATCAGGCATCTTAAAATAATATTTTCTATTTTTGAGAATTTTTCGGAGCGATTCTGAAATAGTCAGTTTTTACCCTATTTAAATAATATTATTCTTTCCTTCTCACTTCATTTTCTTTCTTCATTTCTTTTTTCTTTACCTTCCCAAAGTCAACCAACTGACAGCCCACTCCCCATTCCATCACCTGCCAACCCAATCCCCTATCCCATCATTTTCTTCCCCTTTTAAATAAACAACATCTCCCTTTCCAAATCAACGTCTTCCTTTTTGCTTTTCTTTTTCTTTTTCTTTCTTCTCCCTACTTCTTTTTCTTCTGCTTCTTCCTTCCTCCCTGGCACCGGAAGACCACCTCCCTCCTTTTTCTTCTAAATTCTCACTCTCACTTCACAAATCTCTTTCTCTCTACTCCCAAATCTCCCTTCTCTCCTCTCTCTCTCCTCTCCCCCGTCTCCTCCCTCTCTTTTGGGGTGGCCAGTGGCCACCCCTGCCTGCGTCGGCCACGGTAGCTGGTGTCTCTTTCTGCGCCTCCCTGGCCGCAGCCAGGGAGCAACAAGGCCAGCCAAGGCCAGAGGCCTGGGCTGTGCGTTTCTCTTTCTTTCTCTTCTCTCTCTCATCTCTCTCTCATCTCTCTCTTCCCCTATTTCTCTCTCCCTCTCTCTAGTTGTTCCTCTCTCCCTCTCTCTCTACTCTCTCTCTCCTATTCTCATTCTCTCTCTAAAAATCCTCTTTCTCTCTAGACTTCCTCTCTAAATCTCTCTTTCTCTGTCTAACTCTTTCTCTCTCTAAAAATTGTATATATATATGTATATTTTAATATATGGATTGGTGGTGTGCACGTGTTTCTGATGTTCAGAGATTTTACACCATTTTTTGGTGATTTAAGCGAGTACATTTCTTGCTTTATTACCATCATTTTATGCCTAATAATTATTATCTTGCTTTTAATATATGATGTCTCTTTATGCAAGTTGGTATATGTTATATAAGTGATTTTTAAAATTATCATGTTTTATAAATAGTTGCCGGCTGTTATTATACTTTGACGAACCGGTATTATACCGAGTATTCCTAGATCTGCTCCCGCTTCACTCGGCTTCGTATAGCTAATTAAAAGATAAATTTATTATTATAAATATGGCTGTGAAGAGTTTGAAATGTTTATACCGTTCTCCTGTACCATGTTACATGACCGGTTGATACCTGATATTTGATGTTATGACTCTCACCGACATATTAGTTACCTGATCCTGACATGTATACACCTGATACTTGCCAAACTATACTTGACATAAGATATCTGACACCGGTACTTGCCATGCTATATTTGACACATGATATCTGACACTGGTACTTGCCATGCTATATTTGACACAAGATATCTGACACCGGTACTTGCCAAGCTATATTTGACACATGATATCCAACACCGATACTTGCCATGCTATATTTGACACTTGATATCGATACCAGTACTTGTCATGCTATACTTGACCCTTGATATCTGACACCGATACTTGGCATATGATCACTTTGTTGGCCCAAAAGGTTACACTCTCCATTTGTTTAGAGTTTTGATGATAACAAAACAAATAAGAGCTATTTGGTACTAATTAGTTTGTTTAAGATAAGTTTCAGGTTAGTACCATACTTGGAGGCCATTGCTTAGCTATTGCAAGAAATTCTAGGTTCATAAAGCGAAGAAGGCTTTTTGCACATCAAGGAAGGAACATAGAAGAGAAGGCTCTAGCAAGGCATTGCATGGCTCAAGACTTCAAGATTGCTCAAGATAATTTATTAGATTTGTTTTTAGTTTAGAGTTTTGTTAAAGAATAGTGAATAGGTTTGAAGCTCTATCACACACGTTTTTGCGCACATCTTGTTTCCAAAAATATTTCCTATAATATGTACAAAAATAGTTTGTATACAATCTTCAGCCTACAAACTTATTTTTATCCATTATATATATCTCTATTCAAAACTATTTTGTTAAAAATAGATTTCTCCTCAAAATTCTGTTTTTGTTTTGGCTTTTGACCTGAGTCGGTCGACCGTCCGGGTCGACCGACCCTATGTCAGGTCAAGCCGGTCGGCCGACCCAGTCGACCGAGGTTCTGGCAGCAGTGCGTATCCGTGTGCACATTTTACGGTCGACCCGGCGGTCGACCGACACCTGCCTGACTGCAAGACTTCTGCTCTCTGTATTTTTGGGTCAACGGGCGGTCGACCGTTAGCCTGCAACGGCTATTATTTTTGAACTAGCGGTCGACCGACCGGTCGACCGAGATAACCGTTTGAACAGTAACGGCTATTTCCTAAGCTGGTTTATTTTTTGTCCTTTTCTCACTTAAGTGTGTTTAAATGACATGTTTTGGTTTTAATACTTTCTGATTAGCCTTAAATATGTTTTATCTCTAAACCCTAGCCCTCTCCTATAAATAGGGGTGTTTGGGGAGAGGTTCATTTACCAATTAATTACAAAAAAAAAATGGCAAAAGTTTCAAAAGTTTAAGGCATTCAAAAGAGCTTTGATTTCTTGGTTTTGTGCTGAAATTCTCTCTCATTTTCTGAAGTGTTTTCAAGAACTCTCTGATTTCTTTTTCTTTACACACAAGAGCTTCATTCCTACTCATTGTTCTCTAAGGACCTTTGTAAGGGAAGAGAATTTTAAAAGAGAGAGTTTGTGGTCTTTTGACTACTAAGAGATTGCTTGTACTTGAGATTGTGGAGTTGGGTACTCCGGTGAATTTGTAACATCTTTGTGATAGTGGAAGTGGTTGGAATCCTTCTGGGGAAGGCGGGGAAGTAGAGCTGGGTGCTCGAACCTCGATAACAATTCTCGGTGTTTGCGTTTGGTTTACTTGCACTTGATTCTTGCTTTACTTTCATTGCTCTTATTACTTGCTCTCTATCTTCATTGCAAGATTCATTTGTTTTCATTCATCTTATCAATTATAGTCCCATACAATAAGGTTGCATTGCGCACCTCTAACTCATTTCAAGAGGAATCAGGAGGAAGGAGTTCAGAACCCTTTACGGGGTATTCGGCTCTTAGTCTTGTTTTGGGCGATTGTTGCATCATATTTTTTAAATTGTGCATTGATTAGCATTATCACCTATTCACCCCCCCCCACTCTAGGTGATTTTCAATTGGTATCAGAGCTTGGACTCTAGGTTTGGCTTAACATCCTTAGAGAGATCCTTAAAATTTGCTAATCAACATTTGCATTCCATTTGTCATTCACTAGTAAACATGGCCGATAACATCAAAACCCCTCCTAAATTTGATGGACTCAACTTCCCTATTTGGAAGGTTAATATGACTATCTTTTTGCAATCTTTAGGTAGTGATTGGTAGTCAAAAGTGCATTTTTATCATAACATTTACCATCACATTATCATATTTATTCATTTAATTCTGCACAATTATTAATATTTTATTATTTATTGTGTGCAGGCCTCGAATTATTATTTTAATAATAAATAAAGCTTGAAAGAGCCCAAAAGCCCAGATCCAAGCCCATGTTTGAAGCCCAGGTGCAAAAGCGCAAATATCAATTGTCAAAGTGCAAATATACAAGGGCTAAAGTTGCAATTATTAAAGATGAGGGAAGGATAGAATTCTACCCAACCCTAAACTCTTGCAGGATGAGCATAAAAGCCAAAGATAAGAAGGAAATTCGTGGATAAAAGATTTGGGATAATTGAGATCAAGGTAACTTGATTTCTAAGTTATCTCAAAATCCCAAGATGAAGAACCAGGATCACACTTCCAGAAGCAAACGCCCAGATGAACGGATCGGGAGAGGCCACGCGCCAAAGCGCGTGGCCAGAAGAGCCAGTTTTGCCGCAAAATTGCGACAAAAACCAGGATTTTGCGACAATTTAGATGAGATCAGTTTCCAGTTTTTGTGGGCAGGTTTATCCAGGACTCTTCGGCCTTCTGCACCTATAAATACCCCCTGCAGTGCAACGTACAGAGTGTCCAGAGTCCAGCAAAGGGCCAAAAGCTAGGGTTTTTAGGTTTTTCTTCTTCTAGGTTAGATTTTATTTCTCCCATTGTAAATTTCTATTTTTTTTTGTAAAAACTGAGAGGAGATGATGTATTCATGGAGGAAGGGATCTACTTGTACTGATGGTGACAGTCGGTGTAAGTTCTATTTTTCCACCATTGTTTAATAATCAAATCGAGGTTTGCTTTTATTTTTGTGTTGTTTTATTTTCTTTTCTTCTTATTTAATCTTGTGTATCTCAGTATTTACTTCCTTCTATTTGTTCTCTAATGTCTTGCCCACCATGAGATCCAACTGCTTCGAGAATACCTAGCCGAGGAAGGAACCTTGATGGCCTATGGCGATGAACAAGTCTTCATAGCTTGTTTTTCATTTCATAGAGTAGATTAAGAAGGCGGACGATCCTATAAGCCATGCTTGTACGCCTTCCAAGAAAAGGTAAATCATCGCAACGGTTCAAACGGTAAGCAGATTAAAGAGGTAAGTTTTCTTTTCTTTTCTTTTCTTTTTTGTAGATTAAATCACAACTTCTCCCAATTCTTTATTTGCCGACCCATTGTAAATACCACTTCCTTTCTAATTTAACTAATAAAAAAAAAAACTTTAGAGAAACTTGCTTAAACGCTTCCATCGCAGTCCCTCCCTGAGGATCACGACCCGCATAGCCTTGCTACAGCGAATTAGAATTGAGAACTTGCACATCCTATTCTTGAAACTAAAATACTACATTTTGTGTGCAGGTGAAACTCAGTCAACAAATTGGCACCGTTGCTGGGGAGGGACGGTAAGTTATTCTCTAATAAAAAAATATTTTTATTAACTAATTCTTTTATTCTTTTCTGTTTGCAAGTTTGGAGAACAGGAAACAGAAACATAGCAGCAGCAGTGGACATATAGCTATCCTGTGCCTCTGCCCTCGAAGGCAGAGCACAGGAAGCTACTGTTTTGCCGCAGATCTGCGGCCAGAGCCGCAATTCTGCGGCAACAGTAGAGAACTACTGATCCTAATTTCTGCAGGTTGCTGCAAAGTTCGAATACTGTTTACTGCTCTGTTGATTTTGTTCTGTGATAACCCTGCTTACTGCTAATTAATTCAACAGTAAAAAGTTTGTTGTTAATGATAAAAATTGATTAGACGTTTGCATATTAGGCACGTGTCTTTTCAATTTATTTATTTTTACTGTTGAAGAGTGCTGGCGACAAGGTACGTTTGCATAGCATATAGATTAGGAAACACTCTTGGTTATTTACTGCTTTCTTGAGTGATTACTTTTCTACAGCTTTACACGTACACTAATTCATCTTAAGGGCATAACCCATAAATAAGATAAGGTGGGGATTTCATCACCCTTCCTTAGCCCAAAAATCATATCCCAAGCACTCACTAACCCAAGCCTAACTTAAAAATTAGTAGACGTTGGCCCTAGGGACATCTCGGACTCAATAGGAGATTATCCTAAGGGGGAACAGTGCTGGAAGTTGACTCTTGTCAAATCAGTGTCTAGGAAAGGGATTGAGGGCCGAAAGCCTGAAGATTGGTGGTTATTTAATTAAGGAACGTCTTTGACGGAAAACCTCCCACCACTCTTGCCCTGACCTGGCTGATTTAACTCGTGGTCAAAGTCTGCACCCTACCTCCCGTGGACGATCTAACCAGTTAGGAGTCGTCTAGGTCATAGGTCTACCCTAACTTAGGTTAGAATTTTTTCTTTTTTGTTTGCTTTTTCTTTGTTTGTTTTCTTTTTATTTGTTTGCGTTGGTGTGATATGGCATATAATAATAATTTTTCCAACTTTAATCCATATTACACACCTAACTATTTTTCGGATATTACCAACCCGGCATATCACAACTTTGACCAATCTAGTGTGCCGGAATGGTCTTATCCGAATGATTATAACCCATACCCCCCATCTTATGATCATAATTTTCATACTTTCAACTCATCACAGAGTCAATGGGGATTCAATACCCCTGAGCCATATGGTCAACCACCTGTTCAACCATTATCGTCATATATGTCTTTTCCCACATCACCAAGGTTTCAGTCCACCATTGATCTATTCGATGGGATAGAAGAAAAAGTGGATCGGTTGCAAGATACAATGAATGATCAAATTTCTAGACTTTCCAACATTCTTAACCAAGTTGATAGGAACCAAGAATCATTCTGTCTAGAAGACCTTGATCAAAATTCAATTTCATCACATCAATATGAACTTGATCAATCCCAATCTTTGGATAAATTGGCTAGTTCGAATTTCAATGAGATTGAATTAGATTATGAGTGTGAACCTGATTCCTAACTTTGCGATTCAGTTTTCATCTTCGAATCTATGTTGACTCCGGTATCCTTACCCAATTTGGACCAATTTCCTGAGCCAACATTTGTTCCCGTACCTATAGATCATGAAATTGAATCACCATTTCTTGATGATCATCATATTGAACTTGACCAATTTCATACAATTGAAAGTCCCATTGACAAATTGGCAAGTTCTCATTTTTATGAGATTGAAATCAATGAGATATGTGACCTTGATTCTCAAATTTGTTGTGATCGAGTTCAAATTTCCGAATCAATATTGACTCCTGTTCAGTTACCCGACTTAGGTAATATTTTCGAGTCAGTTTCGATTCCCACTCATATCATTCCTGAACTTGAATCACCACCATTGAGTCATATTCCATTGTGGGAGGATGATTGTGGACTTGAGCTTCAACTAATTGATTTGGACCCACTTCCTGAACCTAGCCCGACTCCTGAACCCTTACTTGATTTGAGTTTCTTTCCTGAGTCGGTATTTGTTCCCGTACCTATGATATCCAAGTCAATCATTCCATCTTTTCATACTCCATTCTGGGACAAGGAGGTTGACACAATTGACTCTGAAATTAATTATGAATTATGAAAATTTGATGGGGTGAAAATTTTAAAAAATGATTATACATATATTTTAGTGGGTTATGTAAGGAAAATTTCTGGTGGGTTCCACCAAATATTATGTTATCTTGATTGGGTAGCTACGCTTGGCCCAATTAGACCACCTCCGGAACCACCACCTTGAGGTAACTTCCGCCTTCCCTTGTTCTTTTTCATGCATATATGCATTCATTCATACATTGAGGACAATGCATGAGATAAGTGTGGGGGTGGGCTTTACTAACATACTAACATAGGTAGACACTAACAAAATTTGCTAATAAAAAAAAATTTAAAAAAAAATGTTATAAAAAGAAAGTATTTTGACTTATTTTTTGAAAGAAATCTAAGTTAGTTTTAAGGATTAGGAAAATCATGATTAGGATTTCTAAAAACTTGGTCAAAATAAATAAATTGTTTAAATTTTAGGTATAGGAGGAGAAATTGAATAATTAATTAGTCTTGATTTTACCTTAATGAAATTTGCATACCTAATGCATATCTAGGATTCTAAGACAAAGACCTGTGCCTCATAAAAAAATAATAATAATAAAAAAAAAGAGAAAATCACTATAAGCTGGATACATGTGCCTCAAGAAGCATAAGTATTCATGCCTAAAGGTGAGTAAATAAAATAAAGTCCTTAGTTTTGGGGCCTAGTTCACTCGAATTTGAGTCCGCGGGGTGCTTTCTCACCTGGTGCCCTAAAGCCAACCGGTTTGGGAGTCATCGACTTTTAAGTTCGCTACATGGGTGGATTAGAAAGCCTAATAAAACTAAGAAATATGATATATGTATTAACACATCTAATAGTCAATTAGTTAGGTATGAGGGCCTCAAGAAGCCTTGATACTTACACAAAAGAAAATTAGATGAGTTATACATGCTAAAAAAATTTATTAACACATCTAATAGTCAATTAGTTAGGTATTAGGGCCTCAAGAAGCCTTGATACTTACACAGAAAGAAAATTAGATGATGTTATAAAAATAATAAAGAGGCATGAGAGTCCAAGTTAAGGAATTCCTAGCAAAGTTATAAGGATGCATATGATTTTTGGTAACGAAAAAGACTATATTAGAAGTTCAATTTTGATCCTTACCTAAAATGAATAACAATTTACTATATGAAGACTAAGTTTAAGAATGAATAAAAATGATAATCCTAAAACTTATAGACTACTTAGTCTTTTCAAAAGTATTTCAATACTTTCCTTTTTATGGATTTTGTGGGTGTAATCCGCTGAAAACCCTCACGAGACAACACTCGTCCTTTAGGGTAACCTAAGGGTTTAACGGCTTGTTGCACACGCTAAGTGCAACCGTGATTCCTACGAAAGTGAGTTAGGTTAGATTAACGTTTTCTTTTTCTTTGTTTTTACTCGAGGACGAGCAAAAAGATAAGTGTGGGGGTGTGATTGGTAGTCAAAAGTGCATTTTTATCATAACATTTACCATCACATTTTCATATTTATTCATTTAATTCTGCACAATTATTAATATTTTATTATTTATTGTGTGCAGGCCTCGAATTATTATTTTAATAATAAATAAAGCTTGAAAGAGCCCAAAAGCCCAGATCCAAGCCCATGTTTGAAGCCCAGGTGCAAAAGCGCAAATATCAATTGTCAAAGTGCAAATATACAAGGGCTAAAGTTGCAATTATTAAAGATGAGGGAAGGATAGAATTCTACCCAACCCTAAACTCTTGCAGGATGAGCATAAAAGCCAAAGATAAGAAGGAAATTCGTGGATAAAAGATTTGGGATAATTGAGATCAAGGTAACTTGATTTCTAAGTTATCTCGAAATCCCAAGATGAAGAGCTAGGATCACACTTCCAGAAGCAAACGCCCAGATGAACGGATCGGGAGAGGCCACGCGCCAAAGCGCGTGGCCAGAAGAGCCAGTTTTGCCGCAAAATTGCGGCAAAAACCAGGATTTTGCGGCAATTTAGATGAGATCAGTTTCCAGTTTTTGTGGGCAGGTTTATCCAGGACTCTTCGGCCTTCTGCACCTATAAATACCCCCTGCAGTGCAACGTACAGAGTGTCCAGAGTCCAGCAAAGGGCCAAAAGCTAGGGTTTTTAGGTTTTTCTTCTTCTAGGTTAGATTTTATTTCTCCCATTGTAAATTTCTATTTTCTTTTTGTAAAAACTGAGAGGAGATGATGTATTCATGGAGGAAGGGATCTACTTGTACTAATGGTGACAGTTGGTGTAAGTTCTATTTTTCCACCATTGTTTAATAATCAAATCGAGGTTTGCTTTTATTTTTGTGTTGTTTTATTTTCTTTTCTTCTTATTTAATCTTGTGTATCTCAGTATTTACTTCCTTCTATTTGTTCTCTAATGTCTTGCCCACCATGAGATCCAACTGCTTCGAGAATACCTAGCCGAGGAAGGAACCTTGATGGCCTATGGCGATGAACAGGTCTTCATAGCTTGTTTTTCATTTCATAGAGTAGATTAAGAAGGCGGACGATCCTATAAGCCATGCTTGTACGCCTTCCAAGAAAAGGTAAATCATCGCAACGGTTCAAACGGTAAGCAGATTAAAGAGGTAAGTTTTCTTTTCTTTTCTTTTCTTTTTTGTAGATTAAATCACAACTTCTCCCAATTCTTTATTTGCCGACCCATTGTAAATACCACTTCCTTTCTAATTTAACTAATAAAAATAAAAACTTTAGAGAAACTTGCTTAAACGCTTCCATCGCAGTCCCTCCCTGAGGATCACGACCCGCATAGCCTTGCTACAGCGGATTAGAATTGAGAACTTGCACATCCTATTCTTGAAACTAAAATACTACATTTTGTGTGCAGGTGAAACTCAGTCAACAAATTGTAGTATTTTAGTCCCTGGCAACGGCGTCAATTTGTTGACTGAGTTTCACCTGCACACAAAATGTAGTATTTTAGTTTCAAGAATAGGATGTGCAAGTTCTCAATTCTAATCCGCTGTAGCAAGGCTATGCGGGTCATGATCCTCAGGGAGGGACTGCGATGGAAGCGTTTAAGCAAGTTTCTGTAAAGTTTTTATTTTTATTAGTTAAATTAGAAAGGAAGTGGTATTTACAATGGGTCGGCAAATAAAGAATTGGGAGAAGTTATGATTTAATCTACAAAAAAGAAAAGAAAAGAAAAGAAAACTTACCTCTTTAATCTGCTTACCGTTTGAACCGTTGCGATGATTTACCTTTTCTTGGAAGGCGTACAAGCATGGCTTATAGGATCGTCTGCCTTCTTAATCTACTCTATAAAATGAAAAACAAGCTATGAAGACCTGTTCATCGCCATAGGCCATCAAGGTTCCTTCCTCGGCTAGGTATTCTCGAAGCAGTTGGATCTCATGGTGGGCAAGACATTAGAGAACAAATAGAAGGAAGTAAATACTGAGATACACAAGATTAAATAAGAAGAAAAGAAATAAAACAACACAAAAATAAAAGCAAACCTCGATTTGATTATTAAACAATGGTGGAAAAATAGAACTTACACCGACTGTCACCATCAGTACAAGTAGATCCCTTCCTCCATGAATACATCATCTCCTCTCAATTTTTAAAAAAAGAAAATAGAAATTTACAATGGGGGAAATAAAATCTAACCTAGAAGAAGAAAAACCTAAAAACCCTAGCTTTTGGCCCTTTGCTGGACTCTGGACACTCTGTACGTTGCACTGCAGGGGGTATTTATAGGTGCAGAAGGCCGAAGAGTCCTGGATAAACCTGCCCACAAAAACTGGAAACTGATCTCATCTAAATTGCTGCAAAATCCTGGTTTTTGCCGCAATTTTGCGGCAAAACTGGCTCTTCTGGCCACGCGCTTTGGCGCGTGGCCTCTCCCGATCCGTTCATCTGGGCGTTTGCTTCTGGAAGTGTGATCCTGGATCTTCATCTTGGGATTTCGAGATAACTTAGAAATCAAGTTACCTTGATCTCAATTATCCAAATCTTTTATCCACGAATTTCCTTCTTATCTTTGGCTTTTATGCTCATTCTGCAAGAGTTTAGGGTTGGGTAGAATTCTATCCTTCCCTCATCTTTAATAATTGCAACTTTAGCCCTTGTATATTTGCACTTTGACAATTGATATTTGCGCTTTTGCACCTGGGCTTCAAACATGGGCTTGGATCTGGGCTTTTGGGTTCTTTCAAGCTTTATTTATTATTAAATAATAATTCGAGGCCTGCACACAATAAATAATAAAATATTAATAATTGTGCAGAATTAAATGAATAAATATGAAAATGTGATGATAAATGTTATGATAAAAATGCACTTTTGACTACCAATCAGGTAGCTTAGTAGCTAAATCCTTGACCAAACCCTATGTTGCACCCGATAGTGATGAAAGCACATGGACCGACTTTACCTTTAGAGAATATGAGGCTAACTCCAAGGCCCAAAACTCCCTATTAACCGCCTTGAATGAGGATGACCTTACACGGGTAATTCATTGCCAATCCGCCTATGAGATTTGGCAACATTTATTAGTCACACATGAGGGGACTTCACAAGTTAAGAGAGCTAAGATAGATCTCTTAAGATCCCAATATGAATCCTTTAAAATGATTGATGATGAATCCATTGATTGCATGATTACAAGGTTTACTAAAATCACCAATGCTCTTTCTTCTTTAGGTGATGATATCTCCAATGATCAAAAGGTGCGGAAAGTGATTCAGGCTCTTCCTACATCTTGGGAGATAAAGGCCACCACCTTGAAAGAGTTGAACGACATGGATGAGATGGACCTCATTAGTCTCATTGGGAACTTAAAAACTCATGAGATGGAAAAGAAAGCAAGAGAAGAGGCCGCTCCACTAAAGAAGAAATTCATAGCCTTCAAGTCTTCATTCACTCTTGAAGACGATGAAGAAGATGAAGAAGAAGATGAGGAGCTATCACTACTTGTTCGCAATGTGAAGACAATGTACCGGAGGAACAAGCTCAACTTCCGAAGGAAATTTGAAGGCAAAGAGAAGAGAAGAATTATATGCTACAATTGCCGAAAACCCGGACATATCATGGCCGATTGCCCGGAGTTCAAGAAGAAGATGACCTCCTCCTTCAAGCCAAAGAAACCGGAAGAAAAGAAAGCGTACAAGGCAACTTGGGATTCAGAAAGCGAGTCCGAGGAAGAGGCGGATATAGCAAATATGTGTTTCATGGAAAACACACCAAAGGTAACCCCTCAACCTCTTGATGAAGAAGATGATGAATTAAGCAAAGAAGTTCTTGTTCATACCTTTGTTGAACTTTCAGAAACCTATGATAATAAAAGATTGAATGCTCTAAATTGGAAAAGGAAGTTGCTTTTCTCAAAAATCAACTTGCTATTATTTCTAAAGAAAAAGATGAAATTTCTTCAAATCTCATTTCTACCCAAAAAGAATTTAATGCTTACAAAGTTGCTTGTAAAGCAAAATTTCCTAAGATTGATGAAAAAGAAATTTCTTCTTTAAAAACTAGAATTGTTGATTTTGAAAAGACTTTAAAGGATTGTGCTTTTAACACTAAGAAACTTGAAGAAATGTTTTCTAAAAAGCACACCTCTCATGCTAAAGATTCACATGTTAAGATTCCTCATGCTCACACTACACGTAACACTTCTCATGCTAAATCTTTTCATGCTCACAATTCTCATGCTCACAAATCACACACTCACTATGCTTTTAAATATGGTAGAGTGTATAGATGCACATATTGTGGTAAGAATGGACATTTGGCTAAATTTTGTTATGACCAAGTAAATAGAACCAATAATCTTGTTTGGGTTAATGAAACTAACTCTTTAGGACCCAAGAAAATGTGAGTACCAAAATTAAGTCCTAAATTATTTGATGTAGGTACACACCAAGGCTCCAAGACGTAGGGAGCGGTGGTACCTTGATAGTGGTTGTTCAAGACACATGACATGAGACATCAATAACTTTACAACCCTATCAAGGTACGTGGAAGGTGGCTCCGTCACCTTCGGGGATGACTCCAAAGGCACTATCATCGGTATAGGTAACATTCAAATTGGTGCATCTCCCATTATAGAAAATGTTGTACTTGTTAATGGTTTGAAGCATAATTTGCTTAGCATTAGTCAATTTTGTGACCGTGGACTTAAGGTTGTTTTGATGATTCTTCTTGCAAAATCTTTGATGTTAAAATCAATGATTGTATTCTCACCGATTTTCGTGATGATAATGTTTATATCATTGACATGCTTAATGTGAAATGTTCTACTAAATGCTTAAATGCTTTTGATGAAAATTCTTGGCTTTGGCATAGAATATTAGGACATGCATCTTTTGACCATCTTTCTAGGATTAATTCAAAGGAATTGGTGAAGGGTATTTCTTGCTTGAAGTTTGAGAAAGACCGCATTTGTGGTGCGTGCCAACTTGGAAAACAAACCAAGTCTTCCTTCAAACCAATCAAGGATATCATGTCAACTAGGCCTTTAGAATTAATTCATATGGATCTTTTGGACCTACTAAAACTAAGAGCTTAAATGGTAGTAGATTTGCATTTGTTTTAGTTGATGATTTTTCCCGTTTCACTTGGGTTTTCTTCTTGGAACACAAAGATTAAACTTTTTCTCATTTTAAGATTTTTCGAAAAAGAGTTGAAAAAGAAAAGGGTTTTTCGATTTTGAGAATAAGGAGTGATAGAGGTGGTGAGTTTGTTAACCAACTCTTCATGACTTATTGTGATGAAAAGGGAATTAAGCATGAAATGTCTTGTCCTAGAACTCCACAACAAAATGGAGTTGTAGAAAGGAAAAATAGAACACTTCAAGAGATGGCTAGGACAATGATAAGTGAGTATGACCTCCCTCAATATCTATGGGCCGAGGCCGTAAACACCGCATGCTATATATCAAATCGTATTTATTTGTGTAAAAATTCTTCCAAAACATCTTTTGAAATGTATCATTCTAGAAAACCAAATGTTGCATATTTCAAAATTTTTGGATGCAAGTGTTTTGTTTTGAACACTAAAGATAACTTGGGTAAATTTGATGCTAAGGCTTATGAAGCAATCTTTGTTGGATATTCTACAACTAGTAAAGCTTATAGAGTATTCAATAGATCTTCACTTACCATTGAAGAATCCATGCATGTTAAATTTGAAGAATCTAATGTGGTTATTGAGAATGTTGTAGAGATTGACCCATTAGGTGAAGACATGGAGAGACTATCCTTGAAGGACTCACCCGCTCAAGATGATAAGCAAGAACCAATTGGTGACGTTCAAGAGGATAAAGAGGAAAGCTCTCAACCGCTTCCTAAAGCTTGGAGATATGCCACAAATCATCCCAAGGAGCTCATCTTAGGTGATGCATCTAAAGGGGTAACAACTCGCTCCAAACTCCATGACCTATGTGGTAACTTTGCTTTCATTTCTCATTTTGAACCCAAAGCATCCTCGAAGCCGAGGCGGACTCATATTGGTTGCTAGCCATGCAAGAGGAACTCAATCAATTTGAGCGCAACCAAGTTTGGCACCTTATTCCTAGGCCCCACGATAGACCAATAATTGGTACTAAGTGGATCTTTAGAAACAAGATGGATGAGTCCGGAAATGTGATTAGGTATAAGGCTAGGTTAGTGGCCCAAGGTTACACTCAAGTTGAGGGAATTGACTTTGAGGAGACCTTTGCACCCGTAGCACGGCTTGAAGCCATACGGATGACACTAGCTTTTGCATCTTTCAAAAATTTTAAACTTTTTCAAATGGATGTGAAAAGTACATTTTTGAATGGTTTTATAAATGAAGAAGTTTATGTTGAACAACCTCCCGGTTTTATTGATCATGTTCATCCTAATTTTGTTTTTAAACTTGATAAAGCTTTGTATGGATTGAAACAAGCTCCAAGAGCTTGGTATGAAAGGCTTTCTAGTTTTATCATTTCAAATGATTTTATTAAAGGCAAAGTAGATACAACACTATTCACTAAGCATGTTGATAATGACATTTTAATTGTGCAAATTTATGTTGATGATATAATTTTTGGTTCTACTAATGAGTTTTTATGCAAGGAATTTGAAAAGGTTATGCTATGTGAGTTTGAAATGCCTTCAATGGGTGAGCTTAATTTCTTTCTTGGACTTCAAATCAAGCAATTGCAAGATGGGAACTTCATATGTCAAGCCAATACGCAAAGGAACTCGTAAAGAGGTTTGGACTTGGAGACTCAAAGGTTTGCAACACTCCCATGGCAACTACCACCAAGCTTGATAAGGATGACCAAGGTAAAAATGTTGATATTAAATTGTATAGAAGCATGATAGGTTGTCTTTTGTATTTGACGGCAAGTAGGCCGGATATCATGTTTAGTGTGTGTCTTTGTGCTAGATTTCAATCGTGTCCCAAAGAGTCTCATCTTATTGCGGTAAAACGCATTATTCGTTATATTAAGGGAACAATTGGAATGGGTCTATGGTATCCGAAAACCGGAGATTTCTCAATGACGAGTTATTCGGATGCCGACTATGCGGGTTGTAGAGTAGATAGAAAGAGTACAAGTGGGACATGTCAATTTCTTGATAATTGTCTTGTTTCATGGTCCTCTAGGAAACAAAATTCCGTAGCTCTCTCGACCGCCGAGGTGGAGTATGTTGCCGCGGGGGCTTGTTGTGCACAAGTCCTTTGGATGAAACATACTCTCCTTCATTATGATTTGCATTATAACCATATAAAATATTTTGTGCTAATACTAGTACTATACATATGACAAAGAATGCAAATCAACATAGTAAGACCAAGCACATTGAGATTAGATTCTTAGAGATCATTTTGAGAAAGGAGATATAGATATTGATTATGTTTCTACGAATTTGCAACTAGCCGATATTTTCACTAAACCACTTGATTTTGCTAGATTTTCCTTCATTTATGGTGAACTTAATGTTTGTGTTATTGAATAAAAATATTTTCATAACCCTTTTTGATGTATGACAAAAAGGGGGAGAATGAGGTTTAAGTAATGGAAATATGAGTTCATATGGTTTTGGTTCCATATGAGTTTATATATGCTTTTAGTTTTTGATGTGTTCTCATGAATTTTTGTAAATTTGAGTTTAAGTGTTTTGCAAGTGTTTTATATCTCATAGTGTTTATGGTTTTTGGTTTCATGATGTTTACTTGCAAATTACAAATTACATTGTTTTTGTTTGTTTAATATAGCATAATTTGAGGGGGAGCTTTCTCCTCCCCTATATTTTTGTTAATAGCCTATTTGTTTTGTCATCATCAAAAAGGGGAGATTGTTGGCCCAAAAGGTTACACTCTCCATTTGTTTAGAGTTTTGATGATAACAAAACAAATAAGAGCTATTTGGTACTAATTAGTTTGTTTAAGATAAGTTTCAGGTTAGTACCATATTTGGAGGCCATTGCTTAGCTATTGCAAGAAATTCTAGGTTCATAAAGCGAAGAAGGCTTTTTGCACATCAAGGAAGGAACATAGAACAGAAGGCTCTAGCAAGGCATTGCATGGCTCAAGACTTCAAGATTGCTCAAGATAATTTATTAGATTTGTTTTTACTTTAGAGTTTTGTTAAAGAATAGTGAATAGGTTTGAAGCTCTATCACACACGTTTTTGCGCACATCTTGTTTCCAAAAATATTTCCTATAATATGTACAAAAATAGTTTGTATACAATCTTCAGCCTACAAACTCATTTTTATCCATTATATATATCTCTATTCAAAACTATTTTGTTAAAAATAGATTTCTCCTCAAAATTCTGTTTTTGTTTTGGCTTTTGACCTGAGCCGGTCGACCGTCCGGGTCGACCGACCCTATGTCAGGTCAAGCCGGTCGGCCGACCCAGTCGACCGAGATTCTGGCAGCAGTGCGTATCCATGTACACGTTTTACTGTCGACCCGGCGATCGACCGACACCTGCCTGACTGCAAGACTTCTGCTCTCTGTATTTTTGGGTCGACCGGGCGGTCGACCGTTAGCCTGCAACGGCTATTATTTTTGAACTAGCGGTCGACCGACCGGTCGACCGAGATAACCGTTTGAACAGTAACGACTATTTCCTAAGCTGCTTTATTTTTTGTCCTTTTCTCACTTAAGTGTGTTTAAATGACATGTTTTGGTTTTAATACTTTCTGATTAGCCTTAAATATGTTTTATCTCTAAACCCTAGCCCTCTCCTATAAATAGGGGTGTTTGGGGAGAGGTTCATTTACCAATTAATTACAAAAAAAAAATTGCAAAAGTTTCAAAAGTTTAAGGCATTCAGAAGAGCTTTGATTTCTTGGTTTTGTGCTGAAATTCTCTCTCATTTTCTGAAGTGTTTTCAAGAACTCTCTGATTTCTTTTTCTTTACACACAAGAGCTTCATTCCTACTCATTGTTCTCTAAGGACCTTTGTAAGGGAAGAGAATTTTGAAAGTGAGAGTTTGTGGTCTTTTGACTACTGAGAGATTGCTTGTACTTGAGATTGTGGAGTTGGGTACTCCGGTGAATTTGTAACATCTTTATGATAGTGGAAGTGGTTGGAATCCTTCTGGGGAAGGCGGGGAAGTAGAGCTGGGTGCTCGAACCTCGATAACAATTCTCGGTGTTTGCGTTTGGTTTACTTGCACTTGATTCTTGCTTTAATTTCATTGCTCTTATTACTTGCTCTCTATATTCATTGCAAGATTCATTTGTTTTCATTCATCTTATCAATCATAGTCCCATACAACAAGGTTGCATTTTACGCACCTCTAACTCATTTCAAGAGGAATCAGGAGGAAGGAGTTCAGAACCCTTTACGAGGTATTCGGCTCTTAGTCTTGTTTTGGGCGATTGTTGCATCATATTTTTTAAATTGTGCATTGATTAGCATTATCACCTATTCACCCCCCCTCTAGGTGATTTTCACACTTGACACCTGATACCTAACACCTGGTATATGATACTTGATAATTGACATGCTATCACTCACTTGACATGCTTTCACCTGGTACTAGTATACTTGACCTGATATTATGACATTTGACTGGATACTATTACACCTGACACCTGTATTATACGGCATATTCATGATTATAACTTTTACGGGGACTTGGCATGATTATTGTATTATTACCAGACATCTGGTACTCCTGTACTCCTGTACTTTTGAACCCCTGTACTCCTGAACTCCTGTTCCTCCTGTACTCATGCCCCCTGCATTGTTACTCCTGTTAATAGCACAGTCAGACCGGCGTCCGGCAGAGCATGCCTGGTATTGGGATGACGAGGATGTATTCCACAATGGTGCTAGCGTCTAGCGGATCCTGAATGAAACTAACTGCCATACGGAGCAAAGTGCCACACCGCACACATGATCGGGGGCCACCTCTGAATCCGTGGGGGCCACCTCTTGAATCCATTCCCCACACAGAGCGAAGCGCCACACAGAGCAAAGCGCCACACCATACACATGATGGGGGCCACCTCTCGAATCTGTGGGGATACCTCCTGAATCAACCCTTAGAGAAAAGTGCCACATGGAGCAAAGTGCCACACCACACACGTAGTGGGGGCCACCTCTTGAATCTGTGGGGCTACCTCTTGAATCTATTGGGCTACTTCCTTCCTCCTGCCTATGCCGCCTGGTGTTAGCGTGATAAGCATCCTCAATGCATATTAACACCCACACATACATGAATAATGATAACGCTTGGAGCATATGTTATTTGGTCTCTCCCCTATTTGAATAATGGTACCTGCATATCAGAGTTCGGATGAGTTCTACTGGAAGTGCGGGCTCCAGCGTGAACTGTCGTTGTTGTGGGACGCCGGTGGGAAAGGGACAAGAATAACATAAGAACATAACAACCAAACAGCAATATTATTAGGAACGTGAGATATTTGGTCTCTCCTTTGTTCGGGTCTTGGTACTCACGTATCAGACCCGAGTAAGTTTTATAGTGTGCGAACTCTAGTATGGACTATCGATGATGTGAGGCGCTGGTAGGGAGGTGATTAGAATATCAAACGGTACTAATTATTATTATTGTATAACTTAAAATGTGGCACCTTTATATTCTCCAATTATAGTGTTATGCCCTGAGTTGACACTCTGCTTTATGACATATGATTTCTGTGATTACTATAGACACACTCTAGTTCTGTTACCCTGAGGGCAACTCAAGTTGTATGAACTCAGATGATGGTGACATCGGATATGTGGTATATAGATGAGGTTTTCCTTGTTATCCCCTCGACTTACCAACCCCATGAATCCATAATCTGAGCTTATACAACTAGTTTTGTTCATACTTATATTTATCACATGTTTAGTGTATTTATAACATGTTTAATATATTTATCGCATGTTTATGTGTACCTATGCTCTCTATACCGTTTCCATGCATGTTTACTGATTCAGATTCATTGATATACATGTATTTACTTGATCTCAGATTTACTGTCATTTCCTTTATGTTACTTGTCATTGCCTATACATGTATGCCTGAGCCACCTCACTTGATCATGTACACGTGTGAATGCTTGAGCGCGTCGACTGGCTTTATCATATGTACTCGCGGGTTGCATCTGACAACCCTGGATTCTTATGTCCAGATCCTGAAGTCTGGACCGTGGCGACATTGCTGTAGCTGATCTGAGTGGCGCAGCAGAAGTGCGGATTAGCAGTTACCAATCCGGACCCTCCTTCTTCTAGCCTCTCCTTGATCGGCTCGCGAGATTCTCCTCTTGCTACTCGTGAGTACTTTCCCGTATTTCATATTGTACATCCTGCTATTGTGCTTCTTAATGATCATATATTCTTGAGATATTTTATCATGCCTTGGGATAACTGTGTATTTGTGCTATTATTACTGGAATATATATTACCATTGTGCTTCCATACTCTGATTCTTTCCTGTACTGATGCTTAGCGTATAAACGTGAGGGTATTTCTGACCTGCGTATATACGTCCCAGTAACGTCTTCGTATCCGTGGGATCGGGGCATTACAGGGTGGTATTAGAGCCTAGGCTCTCACATCCTCAGTATAACCAGTCGGCAAATTAATGGTAAAGAAATTTGCAACTGAAATGCATGAGTCGTGGTTATACAATTCAACTACAAGTACAAAGTTACCTATTCCCTCTTGATCGTTCTTTCCTTGATTCTTGGAATCTCTTCCATCCTTTTTCCATTCCCAGTTCCTATCATCCTTATACCAACTCAAGATATGGATAGACTGGCAGGGTAGCAGCAAGACAGATGTGGTTCGCTATCATTATGTTTTGGTATTCTTTGACTCTGGTGCATCGTCTTTTCCTATATTGGATAGTTTTCAACCTCGCATTCTATTCTTGTATTTATGGATACATCACGGGAAACCAGTACAGCAAGTGGAGTAGTCATCACTTATATAATCAGATGACTGTATCATTACATGAGGAGCGTCAGTATGAAATAGTATTCCAGATTCAGGACTTCTGTCAGATAGAGTTATGATTTTTCTATCCAGCAACAATCAGGATTTCTTCTACCATGTTCATGGAACTCGGGTATTCTCAAAACTGATATGCAGATAGGTTATTATTCAGAGGACAACTTTCTGGGCTCGTTTCGATTATTATGAGTTCTTGATTGTGTTCTCAGAGCCACCAAATCCTGGAGGTCTTTACAGATTTGGTGGACCACGGGCCCCGCTAGCCTCGCCAAGCGAGGGTTATGTTCTAGTCACGCGTGAACTTAACCAGGCGTTGGCTTCGCTGCACCCTGGTGCTTAGCATTTAGCGTTGTGTTTGCGCTAGCTTCACCGCGTGAGCTCCGCCAAGTTCGAGCCTCACAGTGCGTTAGCTCCGCTGCACCATAATGCTTAACGCCTGAGATGTGTTACGCGATGGCCTCATCTAAGCTTGGCTTCGTCCCTGGCTAGTTCCTTCAGTGCTTAGCACTCTAGCCGTTCCTCGGATTTCTCCCGTCTAGCGTGTTTTCATGGATCCGCTGAACAGGGTTTTCTTGCCATATCTAAGCTATAGTCACGATCCTTATGAACAATCTATTCGGCCAACCTTGCAGGGATTGAGTATTCTTTAATGTTTCATCAGCAGTCAGGTTATCATTCAGAAGTCAGTATTCAGAATTCTTCATTGTTATTCTATATTCTTGGTTATGTCTTTCGGGGATTGCAATGCCCAGTATTCAGAAATTCTTAATTATTGGTCTTCTTTATTTATGCTAAGTATTATCGGAGTTTTCTTTATCTTTGGTATTCTGGTTTATTCTCGGAAAGGTAGTATGTATGCAGCATCGGTAATTCTACTACAGACTTTTTGTCAAGGACAGCTTCATGCCATGCGAGGTTTATATTATATTAAGGATTTTAGCACCATGGATTTTTATGGGGTTTCATCAGCTTTGTTTCGCAGTATTATTGAATAACTCACCAAATCAGCTAACTTAATATTATTCAGAATGGGTCAGTCTTCTAAAGTTCTGACGGTATTCTTTTATCAGCAAACATCAGATCAGTATTATTATGGCACCGTCAGAGGATATATACGGCAGAAGTGCAGAGATGTCCCAGTCCTGAGTTTATCGTTCAGACGATTTGTGAGAACTGCCCTCAATTATTCATATCTTGATTGGTATAATCCTCGTTCCTATTCCATCTGTGTTCATCTTCCCTTATCAAAATTTCGAGGATGAAATTTTTGTAAGGTGGATGGAATGTAACACCCCCTTCCTGGAATACGTACGTAGATACGTATTCTGATTTTTTTATCATATTTCTTTGATTTAGTTTAATAATTATTTTTTGTTTTATGATTGTTTTGTATTGGATCCAGATCGTGGACTCGGAGTCAGCCCTAGTCTGAATCGGGGACCCGATCCTAATATATTACTCGAGGCCTTTCTGGTAGTCCGATTTGATCGATTTCAGTTTTAAATATCATTTTCCAATATTTTAAATTTTTCATGATTTTCCGAAATTATTCAGAATTATTTGCAAAATCTTTAAAACCAGTGTTGGTCGGTATCGCTGATTGATTTTAAGATTTTTAGTTTTCAAATGGAGTTGAAATTTTAGAAACGGCTTTTGTATAACTTCTTAAAATCTTATTTTCTAATTAAAGGCAATTTTTGAGATTTTTTAAAGTTTATCGAAAATCCACCGGTTTTGGTGTCGACCGGCATCGTCGGAAGGTTCCAGGATTTTTAATTTGAAAATAGATTGAATTTCTCAAATCCAATTTACCAGACATCTTAAAATAATATTTTCTATTTTTGAGAATTTTTCAGAGCGATTCTGAAGCAGCCAATTTTTACCCTATTTAAATAATATTATTCTTTCTTTCTCACTTCATTTTCTTTCTTCATTCTTTTTTCTTTCCCTTCCCAAAGTCAACCAACTGACAGCCCACTCTCTATCCATCACCTGTCAACCCCATCCCTATCCCATCATTTTCTTCCCCTTTTAAATAAACAACATCTCCCTTTCCAAATAAAACTCTCCCTTTTTTTCTTTTCTTCTTCTATTTTTTTCTTTTCTTCTCCCCTTCTTCTTTTTCTTCTGCTCCTTCCTTCGTCCCTGGCACCAGACGACCACCCCCTCTTACTTCTCCTAAATTCTCACTTTCTCTCTCTCTCTCTCTCCCCCCTCTCTCCTCCCTCTCTTTTAGGGTGGCCGGCGGCCACCCCTGCCTGCGCCGGCCACGGCGGCCGGCGCGGCTTTCTGCACCTCCCTGTCCACAGCCAGGGAGTAGCAGGGCCAGCCGAGGCCAGAGGCCTGGGCTGTGTGTGGGCAAGGGGGCGGCTGCTGCCGCCCCCTACTTTCTCTCTCTCTCTCTCTCTTCTCTCTCTCTCTCTCATCTCTCTTCCCCTATTTCTCTCCCTCTCTCTAGCCGTTCCTCTCTTCCTCTCTCTACTCTCTCTCCCCGATTCTCATTCTCTCTAAAAACCCTCTTTCTCTCTCTAGACTTTCTCTCTCTAAATCTCTCTTTCTCTCTCTAACTCTTTCTCTCTCTTCTCTCTCCTCTTCTCTTTCTCTCTCTAAAAATAGTATATATGTATGTATATTTTAATATATGGATTGGTGGTGTGCACGTGTTTCTGTTGTTCCAGGATTTTACGCCGTTTTCTGGTAATTTAGGCAAGTACATTTCTTACTTTATTACCATCATTTCATGTCTAATAATTATTATCTTGCTTTTAATATATGATGTCTCTTTATGCAAGTTAGTATATGTTATATAAGTGATTTCTAAAATTATCATGTTTTATAAATAGCTGCCGGCCATTATTATACTTTGACGAACCGGTATTAGACCGGGTATGCCTAGATCTGCTCCCGCTTTACTCGGCTTCACATAGCTAATTAAAAGATAAATTTACTATTATAATTATGGTTGTGAAGAGTTTGAAATGTTTATATCGTTCTCCTGTACCATGCTACGTGACTGATTGAAGCTTTACCTGCACACAAAATAAAGAATTTCAGATTTAAGGATAGAGATGTGCAAGTGCTCAATTCTTACCGCTATAGCAAGTGGCTATGCGGGTCGTGATCCACAAGGAGGGTTTGCGATGGAAGCGTTCAAGGTTCTTTATTGAAATCTTTATGAAGACAAAACGAAAGTTCTTCTTTATTTTAAGTTAAGAAAATAAGAAAAGAGTTATGTTAAAGTTAGAAAGAAAACGGTAGAATGAGAAGGTGGAGAAAATCAGAAAATGACTATGTACAAATGAATTGAAAAATAAGGAAAAAGATTGGAAGATGTGGTGAAAGAAATCGTGTTGGCGATCTAAACTAAGAAATAAAATAAAAGAAAGAAGGTTAAAGAAATACTTACCTAGTTTGGATTGTGACTTACCTGGAACCCTTGCATGTTCTACCTTGCTTCGGAGGCTTTCAACGCATAAGTCATAGGATCGAGCTTAGTCCCCGTTCGCATTATATCATCAAGCCAGGCAAGAATGAAGTGATACGGATCTTGAGGAGGAGAACATCTTCATGAAGTATCGTTGGCACTCACAAAGACTTTGTTATACTTATGCTTCTAGATTCACTTGCAAGCTCATCAAAAACAAAAGAGGTAAAGTAGAAAGAGGAATAAGGAAACAAAAGAAAATATAAACATAAAACAAAAACATTTACCTTTATTACTTGCAGAAACAATGGAAGAAATGAGGAGGGTACATCGGTGTCACTCTCAACATCAGCCTCTCTCTCTTACTTACATGAATCTTCATCTAACCTAAGCTTACATACAAATTACATAAAGAAAAAGAAAAACCTAAATACAAAGAATGAAAACTAGGCTAAATCCTATCTCTGCATCATCGTCTCATTTTCAGTGCAAATACTGGCTTTTTATAGGCAAAAACCCATACGAGGAGAATCCCGGGAAGATTGGGGGAGCAAACGCTCCCCCTAACTCCTTAACCAAGCCGCGAAAATGCGACTTTGGCCGCGTTTTTGCGGCCAGGGTGTGGCCAGGTGGCCACACCCTGTTGGTGGGTCTCCCGGGGTTTCCTTCTGCTTTTATCTTCAGTTGGTTTTCTCGTTTGAGTCCAGGATTGTGACGAAATGGCTTTTGATTCTTGGCTTTAACCGATCGATTCTGAGAGGATTCTTCTCAACCGGTTTTCAACCTCCTGATTTTGCCCTGATTTACTGAGTGCGAATTTATTCTGATTTAATTCAGAATTTGGTGGCTTTTGGGCTCATTTCTCTTCATCTCCTTAAGGAATGGGCCTGCAAATAAATTAAACAATTAATTAGGGACAATGCAGATTTTATTCTATAATAAGTATGGAAATATGATACTAAATATGCAACATTAGCGACCAATCAGTGACCGATTGATACCTAATATTTGATGTTGTGACTCTCACCGACATATTAATTACCTGATCCTGACATGTATACACCTGATACTTGCCATACTATACTTGGCACAAGATATCTGACACCAGTACTTGCCATGCTATATTTGACACATGATATCCGACACCGATCCTTGCCATACTATATTTGACACAAGATATTTGACACTGGTGAAATCACCTAAAGGGGGGTGAATAGGTGATGGCTATACTTAGTGACAAATAATGCAGATTAAAAATAATTAGCAATAAGCAACAACAATTAAATGAAACTTGCAAGAGAATAGACAATATAAGTGCAAGTAAAGGAGAGAGTAGAGTTTAGAGAGATGTGGACAATCGCAAACACAAGTATATATTTCGAGGTTCGAGCCACTGCTCTACGTCCCCGCCTTCAACACGATGAAGGATTTCCACTAGAGTGATCCCATCGGATCGTCAATCGAGTACAAGTCTCACTAGAAACTTTTTGGACACACTTGTCCTCTCTCACGGTGCCGTAAAAACAACTTAGAGCTCACTAGGTCGCTTGAGGCCGCAACCTCTACAACTTCTCAATTTGAGGAAAATGGTGATCAACACTTGACCACAAAGTAAGCTCGCAAGCACAACCCTACAACTAAGATGAGGAGATGAAAATCTAGGAATTGTGTAGTGTAAAAAAACCAAGAAGAGAAGTAGAGGAGAATGCTTCAAGCTAAAAATACCAAAGGATTGGAAATATATGGCTCAAAGGAAATCTTTTTGCTAAAAGGCTAAACCCTGAAAAACTTTTGACTTTACACATGTAAATCTTGTATTTTAGTTGTATCTCACTCCCACTATTTATAGGGGATGAAAACTAGGTTAGAAAAGCCAATAGATCCATTGCGAGAAGCCCCAACAAAAACAAAACACAATATAGCTGTTGCAGCCAAGTCAGCAGACTTGTCTGCTGCGGTCGACCGGGCCGGTCGACCGCCAACGATCGGATTTCTGAACGTTGGGAAAGTAGTCGACCGGACAGTCGACCAAGAATCCCAAACAGAGAATAAACACTTTCTGTCGGTCGACCGGGCCGATCGACCGGAACAAACAGAGAGCACTGCTCTTGCTTCCGGTCGACCGGCCGGTCGACCGATGTGCACGGCTTCACATTTGTGCATGTCGGTCAACCGCCCGGCGACCGACAGAGCAGTTTTACTCTGCCAGCGGTCGACCGTGCGGTCGACCGGATAGGGTCAAAAGACATGTTTTGAAAATCTTTTTGAAGTCTTTATTTTTCCAAGAATTTTTCTTATGATAGGAAGATACAAAATAGAGTTCTAGGGTTTTGTATAACCAGAGTGTGATCATAGATCAACACCAATAAAATTTGAACTATATTTTGGTAAAAATTCTTTTTCTAAATAAAAACCGTTTTTTTAAAGACTGGTTTTTCCCAAAAAATGATTTTTCTGAAACTTCATTTTCTGAAACTTGGTAAGAAATTTTGTAATGAAAATTGCTTTAAAATATGAAGCAATATCAAATGTGTGTGTGTGACAATCCCAAGGTTATCACCTCTATCATCTCAGTTTTGACAAAATAGACTATAAACCCCAACTAAAAATAGAAAATAGAAAGATACAAATCTTTGATATAGTCTTCTCAACTTTGCTTGATCCTGGAGCTCTTCTAGTGTGCTAGGCTCTGGGATCTAAATCTTCACGGCTTTCAAATGTGTGAGTCTTGTGATGGAGCCGACAATCAATCTATGTTTTTACCTGAAACTCAATTAAATAATCTTGTTAATACCTAACTACATATGGTTTGTTATCATCAAAACTTTGGGCTAATGGCCTTTGGGCCAACAATCTCCCCCTTTTTGATGATGGACAAAAATATGGAGTTATTGCAAATATTTTGGGTAAAAAACTTCAAGTGAAGCTCCCCTTAACACATGCATATATAAGAATAAGATATAAAGAGCTAAATGCATAACAAAGGCATATACAAAGGATATACAGTTAGATTCATATGCCAACCATCTTACATAGCAAGGATACAGAAATATGAAAGTGTATGCATACATGGTTACCTCCATCATCCGATAATACTTCCAACCTCCAAATACAATATACAACCAATCACATATACCATATGGAGACCAAAAAAATAACTGCCATATCATAATAAAAAGGTGTCCATACAAGCTAGGAGGTTCATGTCAACCTCAAAAACCAGATAAAACACATGACATAAAATACATACCAAACACAAAATGTCCACAAAAAGCAAACTACATACAAACTACATATCCAAATACATGAATACTCCAAACATTAAAAACACCCCATAACTAACTCCATAGAATCTCTCCCCCTTTTTGTCATCAACAAAAGGGGTCAACGCCTCAGAAAATCAGGGTCCTCCGGGGAAGTAGGTGGCGGAGGTGGAACAGTAGGAGGAGCCCATGCGGCGAATGGAGGGCGGCGGAAGCAGGAAGTGGTTGTGCACGATCACGAGGAAGAGGAGCAAGCCAATCAAATCTCTCGTAGATGTTTCCAATACATGTATGCATGTAGCAATGGATAACAAATATGATTGAGGTCATTGTCCAGACGCTGCTCCAGTCGTTAAAGTTTGCGGCCATCTCAGCGGAGACGTGCTGGCTGTGCTCCCGAAGCTGAGTGGATAAAGCTAGGTAGGGGTCAAAAGGAGTAGAGAGCCAGAGGAGGATCCATGAACAGCAGGAATGATAGGCTGCGGCTGAGGAGCAGGAGGACGCTCCCGAGCATGCATCATCTTGAGGAGGGTGCTGTTTATGTCAACTGACGGTTCAACTAACCGTTCAGAGAAAAGATCAAATCTTAATTGCTTCAATAGACGAGTAATGAGCATCCCAAAGGGCAAGTGTCGGTTTGGGACAAAAACGTGATCAGATGTCATATAGTCGATGATGAGTTGGGAATGTTTATTCTAATGCTTTCAGAAGGCAATAGATGACCAGAGGAGCAGAACCCTAGCGTGACTATACTCTCCTGATTTTGGCAGGAGGTTATAGAACACGATCTTAGCTAGGACTTAGGCAGTGAGAGTATAGTACTTCACCTCCTCATTCCTAACTAAGCCAGAGTTATCATCATCGTGAAGCAGAGTAGAGGCGGTGTGGGCAGACTCACCGTCAGGATAAGCAAAATCATGAAGATCTACGTTATAAATATTTGCCCCCTCATAGGAGAGGTGTAGGAGACTTGCAAATTTTTGAAGAGAGAGATGTTTAGATCTCTGCCCATGACTCTAGCTCTAAATGATTTTGTTGAAATGATAGATTAGAGTAAAAATAGTGCACCAATTCAGGATAAACTGGTTCCTTAATGGTAACAAAATTTTCTAGAGAACAGGATCCTAGAATGTTTGCAAGATTGAGGTGCTCAAAATCACTGAGTACCACAGTCCTACCTGAGATTACATTTTTACATGAAATTAGGGTGTACCTATGAGATGCATTTGTGAAACAAAAGGGGTGGATGATGATTCGGGGTTTTCCCCTCTCAGATCTAGTTCTTTTGGACATGGTGGATGGATAAGCAAAATAAAGGCACGATAATAGCAAGATCTAGACAAGAAAAATAGGAATAACAAGGAAAAATAAAAGATCTAGGAGAAATTGATTATACCTTAACAATCCAAGAGAAAATGCCAAAGAAACTGTAGATCTGGAGCATGAGAATAATTTTACCCAATTTTTGTGAAAGGATTTAGGAATTCGAGGAGCGGAAGAGGGTTGGAATGGGTTTAGAGGAAGAAGATATGAGAGAAGAAGTGGAAGAGGCAGTGGAAAGAGAAGGAATGAGAAAATTTTGGGGTTTAGGGATTTATAGAGTCGGGTAAAGTAGCAGTTTTACCTGACTCCTGGTCGACCGCCGGTCGACGGTGGAAACCGAGAGCAATCTCGATTTCAGTCGGTCGACTGCTCAGTCAATTGGCTACGGGAAGAAAAGAAATTTTCCTGTTTCAGGCTGAGTCGGTCGACCGCCCGATCGACCGGGCCTACGACAGGCCAACTCGGTCGACCGAAACTGCTGAAAACAGTTAAAAAAATTCTGTGTTAAATTTTGTTTTAATTTAGTTTTCTTTTAAAAAGAATTATATAATTTTCTTATAGAAACATAAAAATGTTGTTGAAACCTTACTTGGCATAACAAACTCAAAAAATTTTATTTTCATGTTTATTTATTTTTATTAACAACATATTTCCTTTTTAATAATTATGCGATAAATATGAGATGATGAAGCCGAATACCCCTTTAAGGGTTCTGAACTTCTTCTCGAGATCCTTTAGATAAGAGGTGAGGTGCACAATTGCCATCTCTATTTATTAGCTTAATTTGGTTAAATAAATCTTTATTTTGACAATATTCTTATAAAACATTTAAAAAAATCTTGATACATGGACAAAAAAATATGGCAAGTATAGAAGTCAAAACAAATTGAATACACAATCTTAATCAAGATTAAGATAAAAAAAAATAAGGATATGCAAGTTTACACAATTCAGGCATATTATCACAAAATACAACTAGCAAATCCTATACATATACAAAAAGAAATTTTGTTGGAGAAGTTGCCAAACTATGGGCAATCTCTAAAATTGGTGCCTCTTGATAGCGATGCAAGTGACGAAGTATTCGTTAAGCTTTGATGCATCAACCACCCAGGCACCATCTCCCCTTATGTCTTGGAGGAGGACGACGCACCTGTTCAATTAAATTCGGCATGTCTTTTGGTACCAAATCTTTGGGTCCTTTGGGGTTAGTATCTTCTCGAACCCAAACATTCTTATTAGACAAGTTTATCTTAGCATAACAAAATTTTGCTAAATGGTTTGCAGCCACAATGTTCACATGTATATATTCTACCATACAAAAATGCATGCATGTGTGAGTGTGCATGCATTTGTGTGTTTGATGCATGAGGAATGTGTTTCCTTGGGTTTTTCCCTTAGGAAATATAGATGTAAATTTGGTCATATCAAATGCACATTTCTTTAAGGTAGTATCAAAATCTTCAATGCGTTTTTGTATTTCTAAAAAATTCATTTTTATACAAGTAGTGATGGGCTTTTACCCTTACAAGTAGTTTTATATTTTTCAAAGTCCTTTTCCATTTTCTCAAAAGAGTTTGACAATTCATTTTTCTCATTTAAAACAAGTTCAAATTTATTCTTTAAAGAATCATTTTCCTTTTTCAATTTTTATTTTGAGCTAGAGAAATTTCATATCTACTTTGCAATTCTTCAAAAATTTGTGCTAATTCATCCATGGTTAAATCTTCATCTTCTAAAGAACTTTCTAGGTTTACCTTAGAAGCTTCACCATCACGTACCATGAAGCATATGTGTGCGGTGTCGATCTCTTCTTCAGATTTGGTCTCAGAGTCATCCCACGTGGCCACCATTGCCTTCTTCTTCTTTTGCACATTTTTGGAGGTAGTAGCTTGTAGAGGGGCAATCCGTAATTAGATGTCCCGTTCTTTACATGGAAACATGGACCCGGTTCCTCCCTTTTCTTTTCAAATCTTCCGAGGTCTTCCTTTTCGGAATTACTTTGTCTACCTTTCTTGTAGAACATTTTGCCCACTTTTTTTATGAGCAAGGCAAAGTCCTCATCGTAGTCTTCCGATGATTCCTCTTCATCATAGGAGGATGGAGCCGTCTTGAAAGCTAGTGCTTTCTTCTTTGGTGCCTCCCTTTCTTCCCTCCCTTCATCTCCATCTCATGTGATTTGAGATTACCGATGAAGTCGGAGAAGTCCATCTCCTCCCTATCGTTGAGCTTCTTGAGGGTGGTTGCCTTGACTTCCCAAGACTTGGGGAAGAGCTCTAATGACCTTCTGAATCTTTGGTCATTGTCGATGTTGTCACCTAAAGAAGATAAAGCATTAGTAATCTTTTGTGAACTGAGTGAGCATTTCATCTATAACTTCATTACCAAGCATATAAAAATTCTCATATTGAGAATGGAGCAAGTCAATTTTAGATCTCTTGACTTGCGACGTTCCCTCATGAGTAATGATAACAACATTTCAAAAATCATAAGCAGATTTCCAATTAATGATGCGGGAAAGATCATCTTCATTTAATGCTTGTGTAAGTGCATATTAGGCTTTAGCATTGGTCTCATAGTCCTTAGCGGGTGCTTCGGACCATGTATTCCTCATCACTGTGAGGTTCAATAAATTCTTTAGCAATGGATTTGGCAACTCTACCCCCTAGGGACTTTAGGAATATGTTAATTTTGACCTTCCAAAGGGGAAGTTCAACCCATCAAATTTGAGTGGGGACTTGATGCTAGAGAAATCAACTGATGCCATGAAAATAAATTAGTGCACAAACAAATATAGATGCAATAAATAAATATAGCCAAATAATGAGGATCTGCCTAAGGTGGTTAAAACCAAATGCTAGGGTTAGGCTCTGATACCAATTGAAATCACTAGAACGGTAAATAGGTGATGGCTATACTTAGTGACAAATAATGCGGATTAAAAATAATCAACAATAAGCAACAACAATTAAATCAAACTTGCAAGAGAATAGACAATATAAGTGCAAGTAAAGGAGAGAGTAGAGTTTAGAGAGATGTGGACAATCGCAAATACAAGTATAGTTTCGAGATTCGAGCCATTGCTCTGCGTCCCCGCCTTTAACACGATGAAGGATTTCCACTAGAGTGATCCCAACGGGATCGTCAATCGAGTACAAGTTCTCACTAGAACTCTTCGGACACACTTGTCCTCTCTCACGGTGCCAAAAAACACAACTAAGAGCTCACTAGCTCGCTTGAGGCCGCAACCTCTACAACTTCTCAATTGAAGAAAATGGTTATCAACACTTGATCACAAAGTAAGCTCACAAGCATAACCCTACAACCAAGATGAGGATACAAAACTCTAGGGATTGTGTAGTGCAAAAATCAAGTAGAGAAGTAGAGGAGAATGATTCAAGCTAAAAACACCAAAGGATTGGAAATATATGGCTCAAAGAAAATCTTTT